>SNQJ01S0032683.1:84489-120091 GCA_010110895.2 Picea sitchensis
GGTGTTAAGCCATGGATCAATGGTCGTTAAGATCGAGGAGAGTATGAACCGTCGGATCACTCTATGTCGGGAACATATCGTGACCGTCGGATTGCCTAACTACAAATGCATACTAATGCATACTAAAGAAACACACTTTTATCGAACGACATATTAGACCAAGTAGATCTTAACTAACTCCTAAGTGTCTAAATATCCTAACATTTGAATCCCTCATTTACCACTACCCCCCCCATGAAATTCACTCGTGACTCATTTCATGGGGAGGAATACGTCCTCTTTTCATAATGGTATGCATAATTACGACACTCAGTCAATGCCTTGGGTCTCTAATCACTTTCCTCTTGGTATGCAAAACATGCCTTCACCCTTTCCATCCTCTCCCTTGCCTGCTTATATGAATCCTATTTTTGGATCCGGGGTCATGATGGCTCTGTCTTCTACATATTCATTTGATAGGATTCATGTCCCTCAACCAAATCTCACTGTGGGGGGTCGAATCTCCCCTCTTACGGATCCAATCTTAGCCACGCTTTTTCTGGAGCGAGTGCTCAAATGGGTGGTTATTCTACTTATTACACTCCATCTGTGTATCCTTTGTCCTCCATGCCAGTTCCTATGAACACTCTTCCCATGATGAGTATCCATCTATCCTTTGGTATTTCATACGGAGGGAATCAGTTTTATGGTACGGGCTACCCTCTTCACAAAACCCCTTCACATGGGGGAAACATATATCCTCACTTGAATAATCCTTATCACGCTTTTGTCTCTTCATAGACATCTGCTTCAGTGATTATGCATGTACAAACTTTTATGGATCAAGTAAGTGGAGGATACTACCTTTCCAGACAGGGACAAGGTGTAAACTAGGATCCTTCCTAGTCTGCAATGTCTCAAAACCAGTCTTTCCCAGGACCTTGGTCTCAAATGCCACAACTCGTCGTTGCCACCAGTCCAGTCACTACAAGTCATACTGGAATCCCATCACCAACCTTTGCTAGTCATGTTGGGGATCAATAGACAACCTCTGCATGCCATGTTGAAGACCATAAACTAGTTGTTGCAAGTCATGCTAGGGGAATCACTCTATTTTCCATGAGTCATACTGACATTACATCTCCAACCTATGTGCATCATGTGGTAGATGAACCACCAACCTCTGTCAGTCACGCTAAGAGCATGTCGCCAATCATTGTGAGTGACGATGGGGGCATTCATATGATTGAGAAGCCTAGACGTGTAAGACGTAATCCCAAGTTCCTTTGTAGGATTTACGAAGGAGATCCCTTACTCGCTTGTGTCCTGCTACTGTTAGGATACCAGAAGTGTGGTCCTCACCTAGGGTCCCTTCAGGTTCTGAGTCGTCTTTGGTTTCCCTACACTTTGTTTCTCCTTTTATTGACACAACAGTCATGCCAATGCAATCATCACCTAACCCCACTTCTATTTTTGAGAGTGGTGAGTCTCCTGACCTTGTTGTCTCGCATCCTATTCAACCAACGATTGAAGAAGTGGTCATACCAATGCAATTTCTGGTCAATCCAACTCTTATTTTGGAGGGTGATGTGTCCTTCAACCATGTCATTATCATTTCTAGTACTGCACCTTTTGAACAAGAGAGAGTTTTACTCTTCCCGATTACTCTCCCTCCTAGTCTTCGAGAGGTTCCCTTTCACTGGGATGGTCTTGTGGGGTATCAAATTCCTCCTCCCATACCTTTTCAGGTAAGAGACGTTCTTCGATATATCGTGGAGAAGGTAACCTCCGCTAGCACTTTATCCTCCTCGACTTGGAGAGCTTTGGGTTTTCCCAAGCTTGTGTCAACTATTCGTAAGATGTTGACCTTTCACAGAAGTCCTACATGGGAGCCTTGGCCTCCCCCATGACATTTCTCCTAGAACCCCCCAACGAGTCTAATTTAAGCTCTTTTCTGACATATCTAAAAAGTGAAAAGATTGTTGAGTGAATTTGTCTCTTTCACACTTGTTAATTGGATTTGAAAGGTCGCGAGTCTTGGTTAAGTTCTTTTCCGACTTGTTTCAAAAATTGAAAATATTTTCGAGTGAACTTGTCTCTTTCACACTCATAAATTGGATTTGAAAGGATCTATATTTGGTGCAACTTTATCCCTTTTTCAAACCAAGTAGACTAAGATTACAAAAAAGGACATTGTTTGGTGTTAAGTTGTAATTGCATCTCATGCCCTTGCTTGCAGTATTGAGCCTATTGTCGGTTCTTGCTTTTGCGTTATAAGCCTCTCACCTCAAAAATTTGCATAATCAACCAAGAAGAGACTCATTTATATCCTTTGCAGCTTGACACACTATACCCAGGAGGAAACATTCCCCCAAGTGTCCATCTCTCGTATGCACTTGCTTACATTGAGCATAGGTATGTTCCACTGCTGGAACTAGTTTTTCTTACTTGCGACACTCGTTTCCTCCTCTGTACCATAGCATTCATTTGACTATGAAAAAAAGAAAAAGACAGGCGGGAAGGGAATATTATCTTATTGGCAGCAGTCGTGTCACCTTTGAACATAGCACAAAATTTTTGAGTCCACTTGTCATCAAAATTTTGGGTTTAGCATGACCTTAGGAATCTGAGTTCGCACAGAGAGTTTACTCCCCCGACTGGTTACTCTTCTAGTCCCTATGGAGATTTTGATTGATGCCTCTTGCATATCAAAGTTTCATCATTGAGTCTATGCTGCCAAAGTCTTCCATATGTCTCATGCTCTTGTTCAAAGGATGTCTATCAACTTGTGTCAGCGATTCCTCATAACTCTTGACTTTGCATGTCGGGCATACCCTCAGTGTGTCTTAGAATCACATGAAGTTGTAGTCCTATTACACACCCTAGTCCTACTTTCCTCATTGGTAGGTAACCTTGAACCCAATAGTCTACATTTCATCATTGGTCGCTGACTGGGTGGTTTCCCTTGTGTTCGATGGTAAGAGATATATTCACACATTGGGATTCGTGTAGTGTCTTGGATTCCATTAGCCCTATTGGTGGTTTCCTCTCCTTTGTCAGCAGTTTTCCTTATTGGCTGCTATTCAAAGGGTCGTTTCATGTACCACTTGCATCTAGCACACGCGAAGGACGCACATGGTCGTTGGTTCATGCACATGTTCTTTGTCTGATTTCCTCCAAATCATCAAGCTTTTGCTTTGTACCTCATGTTGAATGATGAGAGATGCCTTAATTCTCTCCTTTCAGTGGGTCTCCTTCCATCGAATTCATCTCATCTATTCTGGAGACGATACCTAGAGCCCTATGAGTACCTAGAGGCTTGCAGTCATTAGTGACAGGTTCTCTCGCCATCAATAGTTGGGAATACATCAAGGTCTCATGATCAATGGATTCTTCAAGTGTTCAACCCGACACCTCTATTCACACTTGTAAGAATGTACTTGGTGCCTTGATACCTACTTTCATTATCGATAGGATGTCTCGTGCTTGTTAACGGTATACCTCAATGACCGGTAATCAAACGAAGTCTCATTGTGTTCAAACTCAACTCCTTTATTCACACGATGTAGACTTGCACCTTTGATGGATTATGTAGAAGACTTGAAGACATCAGTTTATAGTCGCATATTTCATAAGTCGTTGCTACCTTTCATTGGACTAGTATCTATGCGACTTCAGTGATCATGGGAGATCAAATTGTACTCCATTGTATACAAATGTCTTCAGATTGATTTTGATATTGGTTTTACTAGGCCTTGTTCATGACTATGATAGCCTTTGGCATGTATCCACCTTTGTATTGCCTATTCATGTCCATGGATAGATGTTTGGTATATTTTCACATGGATTTGCAATGTAATTCAAATTGGCAGCCATGTGCGCAAAGTCGGTACAGATTGTAATAATCTCATGAGCAACCAGTTCTTCCAATTGGGTTCCCATTACTCCACTTATGGGTATTATAATGTATTTTGGCCATCGCAGATACTCCTCTGACCTCACACATTAGGGGGCATCTGTTATAGCCAGATTTTCCTCACCCTATGCAAACATGCACATAAGGCCTTTTTCCATTTCCCTATGCAGACTTGAAGTCCCTTTTTGCAAATCCCAGATCTAAAAACATTATTTTTCCACATATATGCGCCCTACCTATTGTACAACATGTGTATACGTAGGTTGCACCACTACAACCCACGTACATCGGGATTTGTGCTCAAAATTAAAAAATGGTGTTGGGTTTCCATGTCACGTCACGAGATCCATGATCCTTGACCTTCCATATACTGGAAATGTTTTGACTCGAACCTTTAGTTCCACTTGAAGGATACAAATGGGCCAAATCCGAGCTATGGAAAAGAGGAGAAGAATTCAATTTTGAGAGCAAAGTTACTCTGGAGAAATTATTCACTTCATATTGAGTCTGCATCCCTTTGTCCTTTTAAGTCTGAACACATTGTTAAGCCCCAAGATCTTCCCTACATAATTGAGAACCTCATTGTCTCTCTTATATGAGCTTACCTTTGGTGGTGGAGGCCCAACTAGAAGGGACTTAGTTTCTTGGTTATGAACTGTGTTGGCACAGAAGTTTGTAATTCGTTCACTTATGTTGATTACATTTTAATATAAATACTCTTTTATCGTCCAATTAATATCTTGAAAATATTTGAATTGTTATTCCATGGGCATCTTTGTTATGAATGTTGATGGATTATGCTATTGAATGTGCTAACATTATATATTATCACCATATGCTTGTGTTTATTGGTTGTTGAGGACAAGTTGCAGGTGTATTGCTTTAGGTCAAGTGCTCAACGGTGGACTTCATCGAACGTCTGGATGAGGTATGCCTTTTATCTTGTCTTGCTATCATATTTGTTTATATAGCATACCTGAGATTAGAGTTGATTTTTGCAGTCATTTCCATCTGTTGTGGTTTAGCCCTAGCCATAGAGATATTTTCTTTGTAACAAACTTCGATATTAAATTGTTGGTTGATGTTAGCTATGTGGTGGCAATTGTTTTTGGGGTGGAGGGTGGAAGAATGTTAAAGATTTGGGTTTGGTGGATCTTGAAGATAAGGAGTGGGATGATTTTGTGTAGGGACTAATATATATATATATATATATTAGGGAGGAGGACACACTATTTGATGAGCCTAATTATTTCCTATATCAAAGGTTCATCATAGGAACATTTTCCCTCCATGATATGACTAAATATTTTCTCTTTTACCATATTTAATAGTAAGTCATGAATATTTTTACATGTTGCGTAGTGAATAAGTTTTGAGGTGGAATTTTGTGTATATAATACCTTTTTTATCTAATGTCTATGAAAAAGAGTGTGTGTAGCATCAAATAGGTCTAACCCCTTAAGAGAAGGAGGATTCATCGAATCAAGGGACCTTATCCCCCACCTACCTCTAGGGTTCTCTGAGTTCACTCATGACCACTCCTTGCAAGCAACAGTTCAAGAGTTAGATGATATTGGAAGAGATATCTTATTTCTCCATTTCCTCCCCAATTCAAGTGAAGAGGTTGAGATTTCAAGGATATAAATAGGTCTCTATCTTAGGGAGAAAACATAGTTTTTTATATTGTATTGAGATTTTGTTAAGAAGACTTCTTGTTGGAGACTTGGAGATTTTTCTCTTGATGTACTATTGATTTTGATTAAATAAATATGGTCATGTTCATAACTTATTAGATTTGTTATAAGGTTTCTTGTGCTTCTTGGGTAGGGCCCACTCAAGAGGGCTTGAGGACCCTGTTACAATTTCCCTTTTTCTCTCCATGTTTAATAAGTTATCAATTAGAATTTCATTCTCTCTTGAAGATTAATATAGTCATGCATGATTAACTCTGATTTCTGTCAATTTGTTATTAATTGTTAGCTTCAACATGTATCCTGTAGAAAGCGTCAACAATGTATTGGGATGCCCTTGGGTGTCTTTTCAAGGATGAGAACTTCATTTTTTCCTCATTATATTTTAGTCTAGCTTTGTCAATTCTTTTGAAGACTCCTACTAACTTTTAAAGTCTCTTTTTGGCTTCCCGTGGGACTGTTACATTTCCTGTAGAAACTTCATGTAGGATTGTTTAAGCTCTAGATCTCAATTTCTCTTAATATTATTTTCATGAAAGTAGTAATAGACAATAATAATACATATGCCTTGTTGTTGATTCAAGGGTTAGGCATAAAGTATATCATTTGGTTTATACAATAGTTCAACTTCTTTAAAAAAAAAAAAATCATATAATAGAATTAGTTCATGCTTTGCATTCAGTTCACTCTTTACTTGGTTTGATTACTTTCTTAAATGTTAATAGATTAGATTTACTTCACTGTAACTTATATTAGTTGTTCTTTCAAGTTGGTATTCTTTCATTCAAGCAATAGTTCAAAGTTTCTCTCTAACCTTTCAATTTCCTACACATTTGCATGCATTTACACCCTTTATAAATCTCATACCTATACTACTATCAATTCATTATGCACACAAATTACACACACCTCGTAAGTTTGTATGAACCCTGGGTTGAAAAGTAAAGTAACAATACAAGGGGGCAGTAGCATTATTGCTTCTATTCATGGGCCCACCACTTTTTGGCATCGTTGTTGGCGAGGTTCTAAAGTCTACAAATCATTTTCATTTTATTTTCTTTGCATGACTTGGAGAAGTAGAAAAGACACCTCAATCACAAGGCCAACCTCACTATAGAATTTATGTAGTGCAAAATCCCAAGTGCTTTCACTCCAAGTGAGTATTGATAACTCCTTGTCACATTATTTTCATTTTAGAATTATAAAAGAAAAAAAGAAAAAATCCTTTACTATTATGAACGAATCGACCTAGAGATAGGAAATGAAAACTTTTACCAAAAATCCACACCACAAAACAGGTCTAAGCAATTCATAAATTGGTCCTGAAACACCTGAAATTTTCTTGGAAAGGGAAGATAGAGAATTTGAAAATATTTTAGATGACTTGGTCAATATTTCTCACCTCGTTCCTTGGTGGTCAAGAAGATATGGTAGAAGTATTTGAGTTTCCCATACAGGAATCCAATAGAGAAGATAAGATGAGAAATATTAATCCTTCTTCCTTGCCTCATTTTCATGGACTTGTTTCTGAAGATCCTAATACTTTCTCGTTTGAGTTTGCAGTTATATGGAGGACATACGATTATACTACTGGAGAACAAAAGATCAAACTTTTTTCTTCTACTTTGAAGGATTTAGCTCTATGATGGTTCATGAGTCTATAGGGAAACACCCTAAAACCTTGGGATCAAAAGAAGAATACCTTCAGTGAAAAATACATATATTGTTGTAGAGCAAGGTAAACAAGGGATGAAATCTTCATAATGACTCAAGGACTTGATGAATCTCTAGAATACTTTGAAGAGAGATTTCAGTTGAGTTATAAAAGAACTCACAACTGTACTATGGATGAGGACTCTCTCAAGCTTGTCTTACTTGGAGGAGTAAGAGAGGATCTCATGGAAACATTGAATCTCCTATCCAATGGAGATATCTATCAAATGGAATATGATGACATCAAACAAATATTCAAAAACCATTCAATATCCTCAAGGAAGAAAGGTAGAAATAGTAGAGGAATGGTACCCCGATCTTCTAACCCTACAACTCATACAAAAAATGAATTAGGAGGGTTAATAGAATATATGAAAACTGATATATTTCATTCTTTATCCATGAAAATGGATAGTTTTCACATCATGAAGAAACGGGACGAAGCAGAAAAGGCATTGGCCATATATTTTCCTAAATGCACTAAAAATCATTCTAGAAATGAATGCCCTCTAAACCTTATAGATGTTTGTGGTTTTTGTGAATAAAATCGTCCAACTAAAATATGTCCTTCTTTTCCAATATTGAAAGCTACATTTCAAGGAGCAGAGGAGAATGTGGAATCACTATACTTCATCAATCATAGGAGGCCTGGAGCACCAAGACCCTTCCAAACATGTTTGAACTTCAATCTTGCTTAAAATTTTGGTGCATATAATACACAAATGTCTTCTCAACCGTGGTATAATCCCAACTCATATCCTTGGACACATCCAAATCCTTGGAAATATCAAGGACCAACCTTAGTGGATTCAACCTCTACAAGGATGGACACCCCAAAATTTTTAGCAACCAACATTAATTCCTCATCCTCCTACTCTTCCTCCTCAACCCAATCAAACTATTCAAAATAATGTTCACCCTAAAAAACCTCAGTTACCTACTCAACCTGCCCCCAATCCAAATAACAAGCAGGTGTAACCTGTGTACAACAATGAAACAACCTATCAGACTTATTCCTTGAAAGTAAAAGACATTAAACTTAGATAAGGAAAATTCTTACAACAACAACCAATGCTCATAAAAGATTTCTAGAATTTGAGATAGATGATGTTATATTACCCCAACCACAAAATATTCCTTATCCTAAAAGATTAAATGAAAAGAAAACCTATACATATGAAGAAAAATAACTTTTAGGAGAACTCAAAAGTTTCTGTGTGAAGATACATCTCCTGCAATCCATCAAGGATGTTCCCATTTGCAATAGATTTATCAAAGAAGAGTGCATCAAAAGGCTAGGGAGAAAAAGGAAAGACACCCCTACAATAAATTTTATAGGACAATTAGTTGACCTTGTGCTTGGGAAGTTAATTGTACCTAAGTACTTGGATCTAGGAAGCCATTTAATAAATTTTCACATCAACAAAACCTTGATCCATAATAATCTCATATATTTAGGGGTTTCCATCAATGTTATGGCCAAATATACCATGTTAAAACTCAACCTTTAGGGATTCTTGAGAGATACCCCCACTATCTTTAGCTTGTAGACAGATCCATAGTCAAACCTGAAGGGATGTTGAAATATATAATAATCTCTATTGATTTTTGGGAGTATCCTACTGAATTTTTAGTTCTTCAAACCAAGTCTCATTTCAATGGGTTCCCTCTTATTTTGGGCAGGCTTTGGCTCACCACAGTAGATGCATACATCAGTTGTAGGGCATGCAACATGAATATAATTGATGGCCTATCCCAAAAACATTTTTTTCTTTATCTTCATGCCCAACCTTTGATAACATAAAACCTTCCAATGTGGGTAGAATAAGAAGAAGATATGGCCCAAACAAATTCCTATCCTATCTATACAATTAACATAACCTTGAATAGTAGTAAAATTGAGTTTGTGAATTTTATGCAAAACCAATATCCATCTAATGTGAAAATAGAAGGGATAAATGATGGGATTATATCTGAAATTTTCGCTGAAAATAAAACAGAATTATGGGAAGACTAATTCATTGTTGAAATTGAAGACCCCTCTGTCAAAACCATAGATATGAGCCCTACAAAACATAGATATGAGCCCTACAAAAACACTCAAAATCAACACTAAACTTACCAATCAACAAGAACAAAAATTATTAGATGTGTTGAAAAGAAACATTGAATCCTTTGCATGGAATTATAAGGATATGAAAGACATCCATCCTTCAATTTGTACTCACCATATTTACATCAAAGAGGATTTCAATCATGTTAGGTAGCCCCAAAAAAGGATGAACCCTGCATTGAAAGATATAGTTCAACAAGAACAACAAAATTTGTTAGAAGTCAGATTCATATATCCAATTTCAAATAGTGAGTGGGTATCTCCCCTAGTTATTGTCCCCCAAAAAATTGGAAAATGGAGGATATGTATGGAATACCGAGAGTTAAACAAGGATACAAGAAAATACAATTTTCCCCTTCCCTTCATTGACCAAGTCTTGGACGTATTAGTCGGGAAAGAATAATTTCCATTCTTGGATGGATTTAGTGGATACAACCAAATTCATATCAGTCCTGAAGACCAAGACAAAACAACCTTTACATGTCCCTAGGGAACATTTGCTTACAAAGTCTTACCATTTGGCATATGTAATTCCAATCCACTTCCAAAGAGAAATACTTAGAATATTTTCTGAACTCATCTATGATAAAGTAGAGATCTATATGGATGGCTTTACCCATTATAGCAACTCATTTGATAAAGTCTTAGACACTATGGATAAATTTCTCCAAATATGTAGAGAAATCAACATATCCCTTACCAATGAAAAATGGAATATGATGATGAGAGAAGGGATTGTGTTTAGACACCATCTATCCTCCAGAGGGATTGAATTACACAAAAGTAAATTCAAAATCATCATACTACTTCCTACCCCTATGAAACCAAAAGATATCAAAAGTTTTCTTGGACATGCAAGATACTACAGGAGATTCATCAAAGACTTCAGTAAGATGTCTTTCCCCCTTTTACCCTGCTATCCAAATATTTAGATTATTGTTGGACTCTAAACTGCCAACAAGAATTTGAAACAATAAAAGAAAGACTCTCAACTGCTCATGTGTTATAGGTTTCTAATTGGTCTCTTCCTTTTCATATTCATACTGATGCATTAGATAAATTTGTAGGAGCAATCTTGGGACAAAATGAAGACAACAAGCTCTATGCAATTTATTTCATAAGAAAAAACTTAGTTGGTGTAGAGATAAACTACACTGTTACAGAAAATGAATTTTTAGCAGTAGTTCATGCTCTCAATAAATTTAGACATTATTTTACATGGTATAAAGTTTTTTTACATATTGATCATGCTACCATTGGATATTTCATGAATAAATCTGACATCAATGGTAGAATGATTAGATGTATTTTTTTATTAAAGCAATTTGATCTAACTATTCTTGATAATCCTGGGAAGCAAAATGTTGTTGCATATTTTTTGTCTAGGTTTACCATTCCTAGTGAAGAAGGCATGATTGATTATCATTTATTGGATGAACACCTGATGTCAGTCGTGTATGGAATCCAACCCAATTCCTTCTCTGTCTGGTTCATAATCAAACATGATCACATCAAACATCCCACAGGCCTTACCAGTCGTTAGATCAACTGGTGGACAGATGTCGATGGTCTCCATGGATTGCGGAGATCCAACTTGCTTGTGGTTTAGCCCGTCATTCGATCTCCATAATTGAAGTGTGTGATCGTTAGAGGATCAACCACACCTATCGATCACTTGATTGGGGATATCTAATGGTCCAGACCAATTGCGGAAGTCGAATCAACGTGATGGTTATTCCTCCCTTCGTGCTCCACAATCAATCTCTACCCTTGATCTAGCGCCTGTGTATCCAACGGTCACGCCTTGATCTAATCGTTGACCAATTCCTTCAACAGATCGAACGATTGGTGTTTTTAATATGATAGATGAATGTTTCATGTTCTTCCTTCTATGACGATCACTCCCCCAGCGCAGAGCTCGACTCCGTCTCTGCAAATCGACTCACGAATATACCTGCCAACACTTAGAAGGAATTCTCTTGTTCTATCATGGATGCGCAGATTAATACCACAGTATTAAAACCATAATTATGTAAACAAAGATCACTCAAACTTTACGATAACTACAAATATACACACAGTGATCTGAAAGAGAGTCAAATCACTCTCTAGTATTTCTATTCAAATTAAAAAATACCTTCTAATCCAGGTGTTTGTCCTATTACATCCAACCAACCCTTTTCTTAATAAAATTACATAGATTTAAGCTCAATTGAGCCTCGGTTGTTTCAACAACCCGATCACTAAAAATCCTCTAATCATCTAAAATTAAGAAACCACCCAACCTCCTAGCTAACAGAAAGATCCTCGAATCCTTCTAGATGTGTTCGAGGGATTTATTAGATAACAGAATGAAAATTAGGGAACTAACTCCCTTAGTAATTTTTTTTGTTTTTTTGACCTTTTGGGTCAAAAGAGATGATTTAGTTCAGATGCTCCTGCATCAGACTCCCGGGGAAGAAAATAATTGTTGATCATGTCTTCAGGATCAACATGATAATTTTTCACCTTTGTTGTTGTCATCCAAGTAGAATCCTCTGTAGGCTTACCTTTCCATTTCACCAAATACTAAAAGTAATATTTGTCTATGGTTTTCTTTGTCATCCTTTTATCCAAAATTTTCTCAATTTCTCGTTGTGTCTTCTAAGGTAATTGTTCTTCCCATTCGATTTGATTTTCCTCACCTATAGGTTCATCTGTTGTTCCATTGTCTTATTCCTTGAAGGGATACAAGTTTACTACATTGAATATTGGAGACATTCTAATGTCCTCTAGAAGTTCCACCTCATGCATTTGCAGAAAATTTCCCCAGTATTCTGTAAGGCCCAATTTTCTTTGGTTTCAACTTGTTATATCTCCCTAAAGGAAACCTTTCCTATCTCAAATACACCATGACTAAGTCATCGACCTAAAACTCTACATGCCTTCTTTTCATATCATCTCTTTGCTTGCATTTTCCACTGCTCTCATGTAGTTTATGTTTGACATTCTCCTACATTTCATGTATGCTAACTGCAAAATCTTCACCACCAACACCCCTCATTTATTGCTTTCCTAGATTTATCAATTCATATACTCCCCTTGGATGCATTCCATAAACTATATGAAATAGACTCATACATGTACTTATGTTTGGAGAATCATTATAAGAAAATTCTACTTGAGCAAGTAATTGATCCCATTGCTTTGGGTTCTCATACACCAAGCTTCTCAAGATATTCCCTAAACTTATGTTCATTACCTCTTTTTTCTCATCAATATGAGGGTGATATGATGAACTGAAGTTAAGGTTTGTACCCAAATTTCTCCATAATGTTCTCCAAAAATGACCTACAAACTTGGTATCTCTATCAGAGACAATTCTTATAGGTGGTCCATGCAACCTTACTACTTCCGAGAAAAACAAATTTTCAATGTTAGTTGCATCATTAGTCTTTTACAAGCAATAAAATGAGCCATTTTTTAAAATATATCTACCACAACATAGATAGAATCATTTCCCCTCTGAGATTTTGGTAAACCCAAAACAAAATCCATGTTGATAGAATCCCAAGTTCTATTTGGGATAGGTAAAGGCTGATACAATACTTTGTTTTGACTTCTCCCGTTTGCATGCTGACAGATCATGCACTTTTCCACAAATTTCTTTACATCATTATGCATTCCTGGCTAGTAATAAAAATTACTTACCTGAGCATATGTTGTTTTCTGACCAAAGTGTCCTGACAGCCCTCCATTATGCTTTTCCTTTTACAAATTTTCCCTCAAGGAACACTTAGGTATGCATAACTTACTGTTTTTGAACAACATACCCTCTTACAACATGTATTCTAACCATTGATCTCTATTGTGGGAAACATGGTTCTCACAAGCTGCATAAACTTCTTAAAAATAACAATCCTCTTTATACATTGCTACCAATTCATCAAATCCTAAAGTGTTGACTCTAACTTCTTGTAAAATTAATTTTACTCTGATCAAAGAATCAACAACTCTATTAGATTTTCCACTTGTATGTTTGATCACAAAAGTGAAACCTTGCATAAATTCCACCCATTTAGCATGTCTTTGGTTCAACTTGTGTTGGCTACTTATAAACTGCAATGCATGATTATCTGTATATAAAATGAATTCCTTAGGCATTAAATAATGCCTCCACTTCTTAAGTGCTTGGAAAACTGCATAAAACTCTTTATCATATGAAGAATACTTATGTTTTGCCTCATTCAACTTTTCACTAAAGTATGCAATTGGTCGATGATCCTAACTCAATATAGCCCCTATTGGTGTCCCACTAGCATCAGTTTCAATTTGGAAAGTTTTATCAAAACTTGGTAAAGCCAAAACAGGTTTTGCAGTGATCTTTTTCTTCAATGATTTAAAACTCCTATCAGTTGCTTCAGTCCATTTAAATGTTTGTCTACTCTCTTTGATAGTCTCAACTATGGGTGCACAAATCTGACTAAAACTTCTAATGAATTTCCTGTAAAAACTTGCAAGACCATGAAATCTTCTTACCTCATATACACTTTTTGGAGTTGGCCAATCAAGGATTCCTTGTACCTTTTCTGAATCCATCTTCAAGCCCTCTTCAGAGACTAAAAATCCCAAATATATCAAATCCTTCTTCATGAAACTACACTTCTTTAAATTTATCATCAATTTCTCCTTCTGCAGTTTACTCAAAACCATCTTAAGATGCTTCAAATGCTCCTCTTTAGTCTGATTGTAAATCAGAATGTCATCAAGATAAACAATAACAAATTTCCCAATGTATTCTTTCAACACTTCATTCATTAATCCCATGAATGTACTTGGTGCATTTGTGATCCCAAAAGGCATCACCAACCACTCATACAAAACATTGTTTGTTTTAAATGCAGGCTTCCATTCATCCCCCTCTCTAATCCTTATCTGGTGATAGCCACTTTTTAAGTCTATTTTTAAAAAGTATCTTGAACCAGATAAACAATCCATCAAATCATCAATTATGTGTAAGTGAAACCTATACCTAATAGTAATTTTGTTGATAGACCCGGAGTCGGTACACATGCGTCGTCCTGCATCCTTCTTTGGGATAAGCACTATTGGTACTACACATGGACTCAAGATTTCCTTCACCAATCCTTTATCCAACAATTCATGCACATGTTTCTTAATTTCCTCATTTTCTTGAGGGGTCAATCTATAAGTTTCTTTTTTAGGGAAACTTGCTCCATGTATCATATCAATATGATGACTGATACTTCTCACAGGTGGTAATGCATTAGGTAGTTCATCTACTATAATATCAACAAACTCATCAAGCATACCTTGAACTTCTTCAGGTAGATCATTTAATTTTGTAGCAGTAAATATCACCATTGGCTTACCAATTAGAGAAAAATGTAACTCCTCATTCTTCTTAATCCCTTTCAATAGTTCTTTTCCACTCATGAATATAACACTAGGTCCCGATTCACCTTTAGTTGTTTCATCCTTCAAAGGAAACAACATATGTTTATTTCCATCTTTTTCTAAGGAGTAAGTATTCCTTCTACCATCATGAATGGATTTCCTGTCATATTGCCAAGGTCTTCCCAATAGAACATGGAATACATCCATTGCCATTATATCACATAACACCACATTTTTATAGTTACCAATTTGTATTTCCACCTTACACTGCTCATTCACCAACAGATGATGTCCTTTATGCAACCAGGACACTCTGTAGAGAGTGGGATGTGCCATCCTCTTCAATCCCAACTTCTCTACTATCTTTGTGGAAACCAAATTATCTATACTCCCACTGTCTATGACCACTTTGCAACAGTTACCTCATGACTTGCATACGGTCTTGAACAAGCTTTTCATATGATTTGGTTTAATTACTTCCTTTTATGCCTTAACCAAGACCCTTTTCAACATCAATGGCTCTCCTACCTTAGGAGCTTTTGTTTCAAATGCTACATTTGTTGGTTCTTCCCTTGATTCTGCTACATTTGTTGGTTCTTCCCTTGTTTTTGCTACATTTACATTCCTTTGATTTGTTTCTTTATTCTTAGGACATTCCCAAGACACATGTCCTACTTCTCCACATGTATATCATCTTATTTTTCTTCATCTACTTCTTCCTCTGAAGCCAAATATTCTACCCCTGGAATCACCTCTTCTTGGTGATTGGTTGCCTGAGATTTCTCCTTCACCTTGAGTAATCTAGAATCTTCCTCCACTATTAGATCATCTTCCACGAGTTGTACCTTTTGCTATGTTCCTTTGGCTTTACTTCCTTGCAATCTTCTCCTCGTATTTCAAAGTTGCTTGATCTGCATCCTCAACAGTGCTGAGAGTCAACAACCCTATTTCATCTTGGATATTATATCTGAGACCATTAATATATATGGCCACCTTCTCCATATCTCGTTCTATGTGTCCAGTCTCAATATCCAGCCTGTAGAATTTCTCTGTATACTCCTTAACTATCATGCATTTATGTCTCAGGTTCTGTAATTTCTTAAAGAGGTTCAACTGGCAGTCTTTGGGCATAAATTTACTTTTTATTTTGTTCACCATCTTATCCCATTGATTAATATTTGATTTACCTTTCCTCTACATGTGTATCTGCAATTCATCCCACCAGATAGTTGCATGTCCCTTTAGTCTGGTAGTTGCATACTTCACCTTCTTCATGTCTTCAACCTCTTCAAACTCAAAATATTTATCCATGGTGTTGATCCAATCCATTATATCATCCACTTTCAGACTTCCATCATACACAAGAAAATATACCTTTGGTCTGGGACTAGCCTTTACCAATAATCTGAATATTCTTTCATCCTATGTCTCTTCTGCTTCTTCTTTAAAAGATTGAACCTATGCTTCATCGTTGATATAACAAGCTTCATGATTTCTTCTATGTTTCATCTCCTTGGCTTCCATTCTAATATGCAGTCTCCTCAATTCCTCTAATACAATGTCATTTCCTCATGCTCTACCTCGACCTATACCAAGAGGAACTCCACTTTGCCTCCTTGGTGGCATGGTTCACTTATCAAGAGAAATTGGTTCACTCTAATACAAAAAATGATGTCATTCGTGTATGGATTCTGACCCAATTCCCTCTCTATCTGGTTCATAATCAAACACGACCACATCCAAAACCCCACATGCCTTACCAGTCGTTAGACCAACTGGTGGACGGAGATCGACGGTCTCAATGGATTGCGGAGATCCAACTTGGCTGTGGTTTATCCCATCACTCGAGATCCGCAATTGAAGTGTGAGATCATTGGCATATCAACCACAATTTTTGATCACTTGATTGGGGAGATCTAATGGTCCATACCAATTGCAGAAGTTGAATCAACGTGATGGTTATTCCTCCCTTCGCGCTCCACAATCAATCTATGCCCTTGATCTGACACCTGTGTATCCAATGGTCACGCCTTGATCTGATCGTTGACCAGTCCCTTCAATGGATCGAACAATTGGTGTTGTTCAATATGATATATGAGCATTTCACGGTCTTCCTTCTGTGACGATCACTCCCCCTGCGCAAAGCTCAACTCTGTCTATGTAGATTGACTCATGAATATACCTGCCAACACTTATAAGGAATTATCTTATTCTATCATGGATGCATAGATTAATACCAAAGGATTAAAACTATAATTTTGTAAACAAATATCACTCAAACTTTACGATAACTGCAATTATACACACAATGATATGAAAGAGATTCAAATCGCTCTCTGGTATCTCTATTCAAATTTTAAAATACCTTATGAACCAAGGGTTTGTCCTCTTACATCCAACCAACCCTTTGCTCAATACAATTACACATATTGATGTTCGATTAAGCCTCGGTTGTTTCAACAATATGATCACTAAAAATCCTGTAATCATCTATAAATAAGAAACCACCCAACCTTCTAGCTAACAGAAAGATCCTCAATGTCGTCTAGAGGTATTCGAGGGATTTATTGCATAACAAAATGAAAATTTAGGGAACCAACTCCCTTAGCAAATGTTTCTTTTTTACCTTTTGGGTCAAAAGAGATCATTTGGTTTAGATGCTCCTGTATCAACACCTCTTTTCCATATCAACACAAACCCCCAGTTTTGATAACATAGCAAATTATCTGACAATACGGAGGTTTCCTCAACATTTCTCCTACCGAGAAAGATGCAAGATTGTTCAGAAAAGCACAACCTATGCTTGGGTAGCAGGGTATCTATTCAAATTTGTCCCAAAACAAGTCTTGAGGAGATGCAAGAGAGAGGAGGTGAATGATATGCTCCATGCTTGTCATCATGAACCATGTGGAGGAAACTACGCAACAAAGAGAATATCGTACAAGATCTTGTAGGCTAGATATTATTGGCCAACCCTACACAGAGATGCTCAATAATAAACCCTACACTATGATGAATGTCAAAGGATAGGGAGTCCTATAAACATGAATGAAATTTCCTTGTAGCCCCAAATATCATTGGATCCATTTGACAAGTGGGGCATGGAATTTATAGGCACAATTGATCCACCTTTAGGGTAGAAGAAGCACATATTGGTATGCACTAACTATCTGACCAAATGAGTTGAAGTAAAGGCTATGAAGGATGTCACAGAACAAAATGTAGTTGCATTCCTCCAAGAATGCATATTCTCAAGATTTGGGTATCCCAGAGAGATAATCACAGACCAAAGAGCTTAGTTCACGTCCAGACTTATTGATCAAATCATGAAGGAACACCACATATGTCATATAAATTCAACACCCTACCATCCACAATCAAATGAACAGGCTGAAGTCACTAACCGAGAGATGGAAAATATCCTCACCAAAACAGTGAGCATGAACAAAAAGAATTGGTCAAAGAAACTCATAGAAGCAATATGGACATACAACATCACATGGAAGACTAACACAGGGCTCACACCCTTTGAGTTAGTCTACGGTAAGAAATCCATTCTCCCTATTGCGTTTGAATACCATGCATTAAAAACAACAATTGAATTGAATATGGATATACCATCGACACAGAAAGAAAGATTGAATCAACTAACTGCCTTAGATGAGTATAGAATGCAAGCACTCTTCAACACTAAAGTAGTGCAGCAACAAATAAAATAATGGCATAACAAGAAAATCAGGCATAGAAAGTTCAAAGAAGGGGATTGGGCCCTCTTGTATGATTCAAGATTCAAGGACTTCAAGGGAAAGTTGATGACCAAGTGGCTAGGGTCATGGATTATTGAAACATTTCATGATAATGGTTCAGTCCATATCAGAACCATTGATGAAGAAGGAATTCCCTTGCTAGTAATTAATGGATTCAAACTAAAAGTTTACAGTAAGCCAATGACAAGGGAAGAGCTTACAATAGTAGTGAAGAAACAAAATATGGATGTGATTGATATAATATATACTCTCAATCCATCCAAACTCTCAATCCATCCAAATAATGAGATATGAAAAACAAAAGGAAAAAAAAAAAAGGAATAAAATACCTAGATGAAAACCTCAATGAGGAATCTAGGACAGGTATGTGGTTGAAAAACTCTAATGAAGGCGATCTTTGATCTGAGAAATAAAGAAATATCCTTATCAAGAAAACCTCATAGAGGCTTGATGAAGTAGGGCATCGGTGAAAACCAACAATGGCACCTCTACCTTGAAAAGAAAAAGGAAATGAATTGGAATAATAATGTTTTTGTTTTGCACGTACTAAGGGACTCCATTTTAGCAATCATTTGCACAAGAAGAAAAAAATTAGCAACCAGCAAGAAGTTAACAACAAACAAATAAAAAAGGCAGTAAGCATTTCTCAAAGTTTTATGCACTTTTACTCACCATTTTCCATACATCACACTTTCCATATTATCATTCATAAATACCTTTTAATTTCCCTTTTCCATTCATTTAAAGCACTTCACTTTTTCCAAATTTTCATTTTTTAACCCTTTGTTTCAAGAAAAATGAACTACATGATCACTCTACACGTTCCTATAGGATCATTTTTCACAAATAAAAGATATATTTTCAATGAAAAAAATCATCAACAGCATCAGCAGTAACATTTCTACAATCTACAACATTGTTATCATCATCAGCAATATTGGCATCAACAAATACAAGCCTCAGGACAACGTAAAAACATTTCTACATGATCCATGTATCCTATAGAAATCATTACAACAAACATAAAGACAGTTCTACAAGATCTTATATATCTTGTAGAACCTATTACATCCACAATAACAAAGTTGTTGCACCGAGAAGCTCCGGGCAATATAAATAAACTCAAGTATTGAGGAAAATTCTTCAGCATAGAGTCCACAAGCAAAGAAACAAGCAATAATTCCACATCCAACACACAACAATTCTAATCATGTCAGGCCACTCCAGTGACCTGCATATACAAATATATCAAACACATATAAAGGTAAAGGTAAAAAAGGTATCACATTTAATCCTCTCTCTTACACAATCATTTAGCTTCATACAAAAATATATGCATGCATATTTAATATGGCTAAAATATATAAAGTATATCATGGTGATGAGAACAAGAACATTCTCAGTTGTCACATCAAGAGGGGAGGCCATAATTCGTGGGAAAGAGTGATTAATGCATCAAGTTAAGTGAATTAAGTGGACGATTATTTCAAAAACGCTGACACAAATTTATGAGTACCTCAACTATCATGTTGACCGCTGGGACAAGACATCAATTCAAACCCAAATTTCGGGCATAAGTGAAAGTAAGTGGGTAATTTGAGAACCATTTCAAATTGTTGAAATTAAGTGGGTGATTTTGAATTGTTTCCAAGCAAAATAGACTCTCTAGTAGTGAAGGGAGATCGGGAAACGATTTATAAGGTAGGAGAGATAAGAAAAGCACTCAACCAGAAGTAAGAAATCGCTCCACGGAACAGGGTCTCTACAGGAAGGTATCCATTGAAACCCTCGTAAAAAAATCCTCTTTGTTGTTATACATTGCCTCAACTACTATTAGATTATCTTTGTTTTAAAAGCATATGGTCGAAAATCACCTTGTTAAGGTTTGCATGGATTTTATTAGGAAGGGCGTGCATTCATGTAAAAACAAGTCTACACAGTTCCTGTAGAAACCGATCTACACACTTCCTGTAGAAACATGTTTGCACAGTTCCTGTAGGAAAGCCTGTGAAAAAAAACCATCTCGCTCTTGATATTGCTTGATACCTTGAAAAAAAACCCTCATTTTTCCAATATATTTTTGCTGCAAATCTCTGACTTGAAAAACTTCCTAAAGCACAAGCCTTGACTTTTTATTTTCCCTATACATTGTCTCCTACAGGAAAAGCAACCAGATTTTTGTTTTTAAATTCTTCTCCCCTTGAACAACCCTTGTGCATATAACTCATAAACACCAATGAGTAACCATGGGAGAAGGATTTAACAAAAGAGAACCAATTGAACCTTATAGGATCTATGAAACCCGGAAATTTTGGAAATTTTCCATAGAAGTAACTGGTTGGGGTACTTTGAAAGGATTAGGGGGTATGATGATGAATTTTCCATGGTGTTTTCATTAAATTTTCAGAATATCCAGGAATAGGAGTATGTGTCAAGAGTAAGAGGGTTGATAATCAAGGTTAATGAAGCATCCATTAGAAAAGTGTCTAGCTTTCCCATGGGTCTCCCTTGGGACAAAGAGGAGATACAGGAGGCCATCAATGCCAAAAAGACATTCTTTCATCCAAATGGAAAACCTCATGAAGACAAGAATGGCATTAAGAGAGAAAGTCTTCCCCATCCTTGGCCAGAAGTGGCCTACCACATAATTAAGTATGTCACATGTGAAGGAAGAATGAGTGTTGTAGATGCCTATCACTTCAGGCTTCTACATCAACTCATACATTTCTCCAATCAAGAACCAGACAAGAGCTTGATCCTACCTTACTTTCTCTTGCAATCATTGAAATAAATGAGCACAAAGGTGAAAAGGGGGAAACGATAATTATTGTCACACCATGGGATTATCAAACTGATAGTGCCAAATTCCCTAAGAATTCTAAGACACAGAATTTTATGGGAAGACTTTGTGGATATGGATTAGCAGGAATTTTTAGAAGCACGGGCAGAGATGAGTGAAGAAGGAAAGAAGAAGGGTGATAAACCTAAGAAGATAACCAGACCCAAACCCTTAAAATAACAGAAGAATAAGAAGATGAAGCAGAAGGTAGATGAAGAAAACAAAGAGGTGGTTGATACTTTAACAACACTAAGGAACCCCTCTGTCAAACCCTTAAAAATTACAAGTGTTGAAGGGGTTTATCCTAGAAGACGAAGGTCCAACGGGATTAAAAGGAGTCAAAATAAGAGCATCCCAAAACTAGTTACACCACTCACCATTATAGCCCAAGTGGAAGAAGTAAAAGATTCCTTTAGTCTAGAGGGATCAAAATAATCCAAACGAAAGGCACCCCAAGGGGAGGAAGCATCCACAAAAGAGAAACCACTTCCGATTGAAGGAACCTCCAAAACAAAGACTCATGTGGAGAAACTTCTCTATGCCACCTTGTTGGAATTAGAGAAGGCCAAGGTTGATGTTATCAAGTGGAGGAGGATAGAAGAGGACAACAAGGAAAAATAGAAAGAAGAGATCCCTCAAGAAGCCTCTCAAGAATTGGAGAAGCAACTCGAACATATGCAAGAAAAATTTCAAATCATGACAATGCAGAAAATTGAGTACAACTAGAACTTGAAAGTGGAAAACCATAAGATAAATCAACAATAGGATAAGGCAAAAAGAGAGTTGGTTGATAGGAATGAACATATATAGGTCATGGGGAGCTGCAATAAAAAACATAGCTAAGGTGTCCATGGAAATGTTAGAGTGCAGACAACCTTCTAGAATATATACAATATTCCCGAAGGATAAATGTCACAAAAATCATATTGAACATTTGGCTCAACTAGTAAAGTTCAACCTTGACACCCCCAAGGACATCTTGGATGCATACCAAGGCTGAAACATGGAGGAAAGGGTCAGGATGTGTGAGTTTTATTTACACAACATCATCCTTCCACACCTATACAAATGGAACCCAAATCCATATGTAGGGGATGTCCAAATGATGGCCTTTGCTTCATTGCTAAGGCACAAGGAGATGAGGGAAGAAGAATTAAAGAAGTATAAAGAAGACGAATTTTAGACCCCTTTATGGATCAAAGATAAAGCAGTTAGACTGGGATGTGTAATAACAATCCATCACAACCTATCCTTAGATAAAGACATAGCCCTAGTGTGAGTAGCCAAATAGAGGGAGGTAATGGCCCATCTAGATGATTCATTGAGACTTTTCGAAGAAGGGGCAGCAAAAGCCTGCCACAAAAGGTGGCACTCCTTGCCCCACAACTTGCAAATTATAGAACCTCATTCTCCCAATTCCCTACATCTTTCCCTCTTAAGAACACCCTAGTATAAAGAGACACTAAGGAAGATGAGAACAAATTGGATTGGACTAACGATGAATCCCCCACTCCTCCTTCATGTAGCACTAGTGGCTGACCTCAACAAAGAAAAGGAAGAAGAGTGGGCCAAGATGGTGAAAAACAAAGGGTATCATGAGCAACAGTGCATCACAAGATATGTGGCATGGGACATGAGGCAGGAATATAGTGAACAACCTATTAGTAGATAGTAGCAAAATGTTGGGAAACAACATCAAGAAATAGAACATCAACCTAGCCATGGAAGGGAACCTAGTGGAAAACAACAACAACAGTAAGAACAGAGGAACAAAGTTTTGTTGCACAAGGGTGTGCAAAGTCTCATTTGGGGGGTGATGATGAGCCTAATTATTTCATATCTCAAAGGCTCATCATAGGCATTTGTTTCCACCATGATATGACTAAATATTTGTTTTTTGACAATATTTAATAGTAAGTCGTGAATGTTTTTCCATGTTGCTTAGTGAATACGTTTTGAGGTGGAATTTTGTGTATATCATACCTTTTTTTATCTAATGTTTATGAAAATGAGTGTGTGTAGCATCAAACAGGTCGAACCCCTTAAGACGAGGATTCCTAGAATCAACGGATTATGTTTCCCCAAGAGTGTTTCCATCCAAGAATCAAGGGACCTTGTCCCCCACCTACGTCTAGGGCGCTCTCAGTTCACTAATGACCACTCCTTGTAAGAAGCAGTTCGAGAATCAGATGAGATAGGCAGAGATCTCTTATTCCTCTCTTCCCTCCCCAATTCAAGTGAAGGGGTCGAGCTTTCAAGGATATAAATAGGCCTCTAGCTTAGGAAGAAAACACATATTTCTAATATTGTATTGAGATTTGGTTAAGAAAATTTCTTGTTGGAGACAGATTTTTCTCTTGATGTACTGTTGATTTTGATGAAAAAAAAATGGTCTTGTTCACAACTTATTAGAGTTCTTCTAAGGTTCCTTGTGCTCTTGGGTATGGCCCACTCAAGAGGGCTCAAGGACCCTGTTGCAATTTCTCTTTTTCTCTGCATGTTTAATAAGTTATCAGTTAGTATTTCATTATCTCTTGGATATTAATATAGTTGTGCATTATTAACTCTAATTTATGTCGATTTGTTATTAATTGTTAGCTTCAGCAGGTATCCTATAGAGTGAGTCGACAGTTTATTAAGATGCCCTTGGGTTTCTTTTCAAGGCCGAGAACTTCACATTTTCCTCATTATATTTTAATATAGCTTTGTCAATGCTTTTGAATACTCCTGCTAACTTTTCAAGACTTTTTTTGGCTTCCTATAGGACTGTTACATCTCTGGTAGAACTATTACAGTTCCTAGGATTGTTTTAGCTTTAGATCTCAATTTCTCTTAATCTTTTTCATGAAAGTAGTAATAGACAATAATAAGACATATGGTTTGTTTTCAATTCATACCATCCTTGTCCACATTATCACCAGAAAATTGTATTTGTACCCTCTATCGTACTCGCTAGTGTACCATCTACAGTCATCCATCATGCAGTCGTACCATCTGTAGCCATCCATTGTACAACCACCAATTTATTGTATCCATAGAATTTTTATAACCATCGTACACCTCACCAATGTTGTCGAACCGATGATCCATCATACTTTCGCAGCCATCGATTGATAATTTAATTATTGTTGTATTGGGCCATACCAAAGTATTGTTGTAATGGGCCATGCCAATCTGTCTATGTGGCCATCCCATCACTCATAATTGTTATATGGTGGAGCATATCATTGGATACAAAGGCCATGATATTTAAATGTAAGGTCGTACCCTCTCCAACATATTTTATCAAAGCACAATAAATCATAAGTTTAAAGCTATATACAACTATATTAAAAGAAAAAGATTGTTTGATTAATTGAAGGTTAAAAAAGTATTTAAAGGGTGTAAGAGTGTTTGAAGTATAAATAATTTAAAAATGGAATTTTATTAAAGGAGAATTTACAAGTTAAGTGGAGAAGTACTTTACTAAAAGAGAATTTAGAAGTTAAGTGAAAAATTAAAGTTCAATTAAGGGGAAAAAAGATTTATATATTATATATAAGTTTTTTGAAAATAAAAAGATATTGGAAGGTGTATTTATAAAAGGACGAGGATTCTAAAAGATTGAGTTAAAATTTTACAAGTGAAAAAGTACACAAGTTAAAGGAAAATTTTATTCTCCTCCATCGCTTCTGCAAGCCCCAGGCCCTCGCCCCCCGTCAATTCCTTTGAGTTCATTCTTGCGAATGTACTCGCAAAAAAAATCGATTGAAGAGTTTTTAATATAAAGGTTCTTAAGTCTAAATTAGAAATAAAGAATGGGTATATAAGATTTATAAATAGGAAATTATTTATTGTAAAGTATCAACAAAAATAAATGGAGTCCAATAATGAGGGAAAAGAAAGATTTCCAAAAAATTAAGGGAACTCTACTCCAGTGCTACTTAGAGTCAAAGGGACACTTGGAGGGGAAGATATCATTATTTCTATTACACCCAATGGATATAATAATTATATTAGTATTGAATTCGTTAACTAGTTAGCAATTCCCAAGTCAAATATAATTGAAAAACTAAACTTATGGAATGAAAAACAATACGACATAACCGATTTACAACTAAATATTGGGGATTATACCTTTGTATTGGAATTCGCTGTCGAATCTTTATGGAGCGATGAGGGTGACATACTTCTGGGTTCAACTTGTATGGAAACACTAGGGTCTTTCATCTTAAACACGAAGAATAAGTTTTTGACATTCTCATATAAGAAGAAAAAGATAGCATTACAAGAAATTGCATCGGAGCCAGATTCAGTGACACCAAAAGACTTTATGGATATCTCAAAAGTAATACTTTAAGAAAATAAAAAATTAATGCAAAATTTGAAAAAAGAAATTGATAAAATTATCACAGATAAAAATGAATAAATTTATCGCCTCAAGAATCATAGTAAAATTTTGATCACACAAATTAAGAAGTTAAAAGGTGAGACGAAGTCACAATAAGAAACGTTAAAATATCTTACCAGCAGGAAATCAATGATTGATAAAAAAACTATGATTGACCCCGTTGAAATAAAGAAGTCATCAATTGTACAAATCCAAGTTGCAGAGAAAGGAACAAATACAAATCTAGTTGAAGTCGGAACAATGTCAGATGTTAGAATACAAACATTGGAAATTCCAAGTGTACTTACTAATAGAGGTTCATCCATTAACAATGCAACATCAGTGCATGAAGAAAGGAAACTCTGAAAGAAAATAAAGGAAACACTACAAGTACAATAAGGGAAAATCATGCTACAAGAACTCCTTATCAACATCCAAATCATAAGAGTAGATATTGTAACCAATCAGATTATCAATATCGCTCAAGATGAAAACAACTGACTTGTCTTTCGAAAAATATTGATACCAACACAATTAAATTTCATGATAACAATTCATCATGGAAGTACAATGTTCCACAAATGATTGAATTAGGATGGTCAGATCCTTTTATGATTCGGTAATTTTTCTCAGCACTCAGAGGCTCATATCGTCTTGTATTCAACTACGACATAACAGAGAATGATGTGAAGATATTACAAGCCAAAAAAAAAGATGTCTAGTCCTTCCCTCTCTATGCTTTGAGGACAAAGAATTTATAAAAAGGAAGGCAATGTTATGAACATGAATAACATAAATATATACAAAATATTATAAATAATAAATAATAATAATAATTAATTGATGAAAAAACATTATAATGGCTTCGAGGGTGTAGGACAATCGGTAATGGAGTGTATTGTTAAGGCACTCTGTTACGTGAAGTCATCGATTCGAAACCCTGAATTACAGTGTGTGTCATGTATGGGGCATCGTGGGCATACCTGGAGGTTATAGTGGTAGCATTCGGATAACACGACGCCATGTCACGCGAGTACATGCTTGACTAGTTGTTGATTCAGCTAGTCACAAAAAAAAATGCATTATAATGAAAAGATGTGTCATATCCAAAAGACATGACTATTAATGAAAGGGCACTTTGTCTAGGTATATATAACGTGGCACTCAGTTGTAAGCAATCATCTCATATTCATATTCCTATACATTATTATTCAATATATATTATTATCGTAAATGGATTTTTTATATTCTAAGTATTTTGGATATTTTGTGTATGAACCAAGTTGGTTCACCACAATGAGAAATATTCTTTAGTTGAATTCTAATCTCTTCACTTAGTTGTTTGTTGGGTTTAGTGGAGAGTGAGGAATGAGTTAATATTCGAGGGAGGGATGATTGGCCAATTCCAAGTTTTTCACATGATTTAGTAAGCCTTTGAAGACCTATGAAAAGAGATCTCGGTTAAAGCTTTGAGGAAGGTAAATGCTTTGCACATTGACATGAACAATCCTTGGTTTTTTTTTATGGTGCATCAAAAGGAAATCTAGGAAGATGTGGAACTAGAGGGGTTTTGTATTTATCATAGCTACATTTCTTTTCTTTTACTTGCAATTTGGGGTTTGGTAGTAATAATATTGCAAAGGTGAAGGCCATCTTTATTTTGGTTAGCATAGATCTAGAAAGGGAATTGATTGACTTATAGATCTTCAAGGACTCAATGTTGGTTGTGAATTGGATCACTAGTCAAAGTAGGGATCTGAATCTGGGATTGGAGCATCTCATTAGGAAGAGTTTGGAGCAGCGAGTGAGATTGGACTCCACTTGTTAGCATATTTTCACAGAGTTCAATGTTAACATTGATAGTTTTTCAAAACAATTAGGCTCACTTCTGATCACCAAGTCAAAGGATGAAGTTCTGACTATTCTTCCTACTCAACAACTTTTTATTTAGATTATGTTAGTCATATTGTGGACTTATAATTTCCATCTTGATAGTGATGTTGGTTCTTAGCCTCTTTGGGTAAAGTTTCTTTCTAGGGTTTCGTACAAAACTTGCATTGGATTTGTGATTGTCTTCAAAGCTATTTGTTTTTAGTTTGCTAGTTTATATGGTTTTGAGCTATAGGGTTTCTATTTCTATTTAGACTAACCATATTATGGGTTATGGTTACAGTTTATTTTTGGTTTTGTGCCCTCAAGAACATGCTACATGTAATTTCATTGTTTCTACTTGAAATGGAATTATGGTTTTTTTCTTGGAAAAAAAAGATAGTGTTTTTTAAAATTATCAATATGAAACAACATTAAGAAATATTTGAAAATGAAGGTGGAGAGTCATAAAATTCATAGCATGTAAAAAATAATATCTTGAAAGATTTGAAAATGATGGTGGAGAGCCATAAAATTTATAGTGTGTAAAAAATAATATCTTAAATAAATCAAAGTTAGGAGATAAATACTCCTCTAAAAGTTGAGTGTATCAACTTTTTACATATCTGAACTAATAGGGAAAAGTCGTAGTTTAAACTATTAAAATTTGGTATGCTCGTTTTACCATACACAATGTTACACCATTGTCACCTAACCATAGGCACTTACACGTACCACCCCTGAGCACAGTAACTTTTTCTTAGATACATTATGTACACGAATAAAGTCCTCTAAGATAAACCCTAGCTAGAAATACCAACATGGTTGTACCAGCAACACAATACCAAGAGAGCGTACATTTACCAAGAGAAACGCACAAGAGAGAAATACCAGAAAGACTAGCACCCTAACTGCTACTCCTCAGACTTGCGCCCTAACTGCTGCAATTGTTGCTCCTCATACTTGCACCCTAACTGAGTTAGTGTGAGTGTGCCAAATGAGCTAGCACATGCCTTTATTTATACTAGTATGTCCAAGTGACTTTTCATGTGGGGTCGACTTCTCTTTCTGGATCCTTCTAATTCTTTTTTATTATTATTATTGGGTCGACTTCTCTTTTAGGGTATTTCCACGTATGTTTAATGGTTCTCTTGCTTCTGGAATCTTCTATTATAAGCACAAAGGTTATATTGGAGGTTAATACCTCCCGCAGCTACCAAAACATCAACACTCCCTCTTATCTAGGGAGGTATTAAATATGATGTTCTTTAAGTAATGGTCTCAATCACATCCATGCATCTCACATGGTCTTGCAGACTAGTTTACAAGTAGCATCACCATAGCCACACAGACTATCTCATAATCAAACAGATCATGTCACAAGTATCACCATTATAGCCAAACAGGCTCTGTCATAGTCACACACAGACTATCTGATGGTTATGTCACAGTCATGCATCTAGGGCCTCATCAACATACGTAGCATCTCTCTAGTGGCCACAACCTCATCATCCTCTTGGACCTTATGATTCTCGACATCTTTTCGAACCTTATGTCAATACAGGACTTTATCTAGCTCACTCAAAGCAATGAAACTAGTCAGTTCATGCAGAACTGAGTTACTTCCCAATCCACACGAAGTCTGGGAAACTATCCAGTATATCTAGTTTGTAAAAAACTACGCTACTACCCAATCCATACAAAGCCTAGGAAACTAATGCAGATGTAAATGACTACCTGTTGTTACCACACTTTGTAATTTATTCCCCCCTAGAATCGCATGTCTGACTCATCATTCCCTCTTACGAGGGAATTCCTTCTGGACCACGCCAAGCTTGTCCCTAAAGTACTCAAACTTTACCTTTGACAAAGGCTTGGTCAACACATATGTTATTTGCTCGTCTGTGCCAATATATTGAAGCTTCACAACTCCCTTTTGCACCAGATCTCAGATATAATGGCACTTGATCTTGATGTGCTTAGACTTGTCATGAAACACATGGTTCTCAGACAAATTTATACAACTCTAGTTGTCACAAAAAATACAAGTCACCTCCAACTCGAGATCAAACAGTCCTGCAAGCAACTTCCGAAGCCACACAACTTCACTACTAGCTGAACATGTTGTTATATATTCTACCTCGGTCATACTGAGTGCCACACTAGTCTGCTTCCTGTTGAGCCACGAAATCATAGCTAGCCCCAAATTGAAGCAACATCGCGATGTACTCTTCTGATCTGTGACACTACCGGCCCAATCTGAATTAGCATAGAATTGCAGTCTTATCTTATGATCTGAAACATATCAGGGTCCAAAGTCTATCATACCCTTTATGTACTTTAATATGTGCTTTTCTGCAATCAAGTGAACACATCTTATTTCAATCATATACTAACTCAAAGTGTTCATCGCAAAGCATATATCTGGCCTAGTATTCGTCAAATACATCAACGAACCAAACATTTGCTTATACATTGTCTCTGAAGAAGTATCACTCAATAAATTCAGGTACGTCACCATCAATGTGATCATGTATTTACAATCCATCATTTTGAATCTCTTCAGGATTTCTACCGCAGATTTTCTTTGGCTAAGGAAAATCTCGTCTGGTTTCTGCCACACCTCTAAACCCAAGAAATAATGCATCATACCCTGGTCTTTCATCTCGAACTCTGATGCAATCTTTCTCTTGCACTAAGAAATGAGCTTCTTGTTCCCTGTTAGAAACATGTCATCCACATATAACAACAATATCACTAGTCCACTATCATGAACCTTGTAGTAAAGGTTGGGATCTTCTTTACTCTTGGTAAAACCCAAGCTCATCAGAAAATTGTCAATTCTACCATACCATGCCCTGGGTACTTGTTTCAATCCATGCAACACTTTCTTTAATATGCACACATGTGTCTTCATTTCATGTGTCTCGAATCCTTATGGTTGCTCCATGTACACTTCCTCTTCCACTACACCATTCATAAAAGTTGTATTCACGTCCATCTAATGTACCTTCCATTTCATTACTGCAGCTATCGGAAGTATAGCTCTAATCGAAGTGTATCACGCCACAAGTGCAAATGTATCCTCATAATCTATTCCTTCTTTCTGTCACTGAAACACGGGAATCTTCCCAGGTGGTCTCATATCTCATCGAAGCCTCTGAAAGTTCGATTTGGCCTCCTCACTCATGGCACTTGTCTGTTAGTCTTGGAATACGTCTCTCTCTCCCATCTGAATCTGAGGAATACTTTCTGAATGAAATTCTCTAATCCACTGACTCTCTCTGAGATTATGCTCACTCTGAGTCTATATAATCTCTGGAGCCATATGCTCCCTTTGCATGTGTTGACCTTCTTTGAAGTTTGATCTCCTATGAACTGTTATGGGGAGGTTATTCCTCCCTACTAGATCCTGAGGGTGTACTCCCTCTTAACTCTAGCTCCTCCTAAGATGGTTCTTTGTGGGGTCGCATGCCTCACCAATGGTGGAGCCATCTACTCCTCGTGATATGGCTCATGAATTCCATATATCTTTGCATCCTGCAAAGTGTCATGGGACCATGTTAGTCTCTTACTGGTTATTGTAATGATTATGGGTAAGCCCTTTTGGCTCTACTAACTCTTCGTGATGATCTAAAGAGTGATCAACTTCACTAGAGGGATATGTTTGATCATCTTTGGAGCCTTCTACTCCTTACAATCAATATCCATATGAGATACTCTGTATCCCGCAAAAGTACCATTCTCTGTCCTCTTCTTCGGTACATGGATGTATATAGTCGTGTATACAAATTCATATCTGATAGTCTGCTCCATGTCTCAAGCTAGAGACCATCTAATATGTTGTCTCCTGCAACCGTCACTATAGATCCTCTCAGAGTTATCACATGTGACCTTCCCGAAACAAGAGCAACAACAAGAGAAAACAACAAACAAGAATAATACTCTTATAATAAAAACAAGAACAGGAACAATTGTCACATTAGCTCCTTCTCAAAGATGTCATTTGTGACCTGCCTAGAACAAGAGCCAAAACAAAAAATACAATTATAAGAAATAAGAACAACACTCTTCGGATGTTGTGAGCAATCATTCCTCCATGGTAACCTGCCCAAGTCAACAACCAAGAACATATCCTATAGGAGATCAATTTATCTTGTAAACAAGTGCATCATTAATACTAAACAACGAGCTTTTACTTAATGATCATCATACCAACAATATTCAAGTGTTACAAAACATTTGATAGCAATAGCAGTGATAGAACTTAAAGATTGTTATTCTAGTTACAACACCTACTTAAGTTGTAGCAATATAAGATATCAAACCTGATATGCAAACCTAGAGTCTAGTTGTTGTCGTCCCATTTGAGTTGTTTTGTATTGTAGGGGACATCATTATTGTTGCCTCCAACTCTTGGGCTTTCTCTGAGTGTACTATATCTAAGATCTCTTTGGATCTACTGTCACTTCTTGAAAACGGACTCTTCATGTTCTTTCCTTGTGAACATCCCTTGCATATACTATCATGATTCACCTGAATCTTTGGAAAATCTGTCACCATCTTGTTTACGATTGGTAATGCTTTGTAATGTATGTGAGCAAGTCTTATATGCCAATCTCTGGAAAATATGTCACCATCTTCCTTACGATCGATAATGCTTTGTAATGTATGTGAGCAAGTCTTATATTCCATAGCTAGCTCGGAAGACCAATCAATGTAGTCATTACTAGCGCAACTTCTTCGATTGTGTCTCCAATGGCTTCAAGTTGTTCATTGATTTGAGACACCCCCATAAAATAAGATTGAATGGATTCTGAATTTTGCATCTTCACATTCCTGAGTTGTGTCCATAATGTCATCTTCTGGTTGATATCATTGCCTCTATATAATCAAAATAAAGTATCAAACATCTGCTTTGGAGTCTTCAATGATGATACATGAGGGATCAAGTGATCCTTGATAGAATATGCAATAATCCTCTTTGCTTTAACCAAGTTCTTCTTGTGCTTTGCTTTAGCCTCATCTCCCTCTAGCTCTTGAACTTCTTCTTCAATGAAGCCTTCTAGATCATTCTATTCTAAAATGAGCATCATTCTATATCTCCATGCCAGATGTTATCAACACCCTCAAACTTCTCATCAAGCTTAGTGTTGAAAGTCATTATGCCACGAGATCTAGAAATATGATAAAAATTGGAACTTTGCAAAAATGAATTTTGGACTTACCAGTGAGTGCGTTATGTGGCGACCTCCCTTCTTCAAGGATTTGCTCCAACTTCAACCCTTAAATGCCCAAACATCTTGACCTAGGGTTTTATGAGGAAACCCTAATTTTCCAACTTTTGAATTTTGGAGATCTGATCCGGGGGAAAGATGCACCCTCCTTAGACGACCTTCTTGGTGGCTTTGTAAGTGCTCAACGAGCTTGACAAAAGGGGAAACTAATGATCTTCCTTCCAGTAGTTCGATTGTTCTGAAGGAAAACAACTCTGAAACCAAGTTAAAATTTTGGTATGCTCATTTTACCATAGACAATGTTACACCATTGTCACCCAACCATAGACACTTACATGTACCACCCCCAAGCACAATAATTTTTCTTAAATAGATTTTGTACACGAAGCAAGTCCTCTCAGATAAACCCTAACTAGAAATACCAACACGAATGCATCAACAACGCAATACCAAGAGAGCGTACCTTTACCAAGAGAAGCACAGAAGAGAGAAATACCAGAAAGACTATTGCCTTAACTGCTACAGTTGTTGCTCCTCATACTTGCACCCTCACTAAGTGAGTGTGAGTGTGTCAAATGAGCTAGTGCATGCCTTTATTTATACTACTCTGTCCAAGTGACTTTTCATGTGGGGTTGACTTCTCTTTCTAGAACCTTCTAATTCTTTATTATTATTCTCTTCTCTTCTAGGGTATTTCCACATATGTTTAATGGTTCTCTTGCTTCTGGAATCTTCTATTCTAAGCACAAAGGTTATACTGGAGGGTTTTTCCTTGAAATCTGGCAAGAATCATTTTGGATTAATGGAATTGCATATATTAGATGTTAATATTGCACAATTCAATTGCACTAGGGGTATTTGAAGGTGTTGAATCCATTTATGCATAAAAATAACAATTTCATCCATCTAAATTGCAATTTCAATAAAGAATGCATCGTTGTATTATGATGATGGTAAATTGAAATATGTCAAAATCATAAAACGTTTAGCCTTCTTCAAAGAAAAAATATGTACACATTTGAAATATCAGAATTAATGAATTCATATTATAACATTATTATATTTGAATTTAAAATCTTCAAAACTCTATTTTTAAAGTATATATAAAAAAAAATTAATCCACAAAAATTTCATGACATTTACTATAAAATCTCACATTTTTTTAGTGGAAAAATATAATTGTACATAGTGACATACATTGTTTGCAAAATGTCTGTTTTTTTTTTACTTTTTAAAGTATAACATGTTTTATTAACAAAACGACCACAATAATATATTTCAAAAACAATGTTTTTTTGAATTTCTCGACACCTTTAAAGAATATAGAAAATATTCCATAGATTTGTCGTTTAGCTTGCAAACTTGTCTTATGCATGAATGGTTGTCACACATGTATGCATTCCTATTGCATGTGGTCGATGGTTTAAAATAAGAGTCGTATAATACTTTAGATGTCAACTCAAAGTATAATTAATAGAAAGTACGTTCTACTTACCCGGAGAGATAAAAAAGTGTAAATTTTCATACCCCAACCCAGTTTCAGTCTCGCTGATTTTCCAGCGAATGTTTAATGCCCAAACCCAATTTTATATCAGCAAATAAAACTTAGCAGAAAATTAATTTCAGAACTGAAACATGAGGATTTTGAACATCGTTTATAACGCAGAAATAAAATATCAGCAGCATATAAAACTCAGAAAATCATTGACACAGATATTTTCGATCTAACATCGACCTTGGAAAAACCCACAAGGGGAAAACCAGTGAGAGAGATTTTTATTATTATTATTTATGGGCTTCTGAGAAATTCTTTTATAGCATATTCATCTTCAGAAAATTTACAAACTTATCTGGACATTCCTATAGCTTGCTCCTCGATTTCTGAACTAGAAATCCGTACCACTGTACAGTTGTCACAACATTAAATGTTGTACGGATTGTTCTCGTTTTGTGTGCCAAATCTCTGCTGCAACTGTACGAAAAACCCAGCTGTGCAAATATCTTGAAAAACGTGCCCAACACCTTGAAAATCGTGCCCATAATTTATGGTAGTATAGCCCTTGTTTTATGTGCAAGTCCATACGGGTTGTACAGATTTCCTTTACCCAGAAAATCATGCCCAACACCTTCCTTGATTTTTGTGCCTGAAAAGTACTGTATAGCAGCCTTGGAATGCATGCCAATATTTCCAGAAATATGTGTTGTTATTCTCGATTTTTGTGCACAATAAATGTTGTACGACCCCTCAAATCCGTACTATACGAACTGATATTTAATGTTGTTTGTTGCCTCGTAATCCGTGCCTATTGTTTTCCTTGGGATGCATGCCTCTCCTACAAATGTTGTCTCTCTTCTCAAAGCTCGACCTCTCTCTTCTCATTTTTGCTCTCTCAACAAAAATGCATGAACAACCCAAAGATGGGTGCACCCTCCAACCCTAATTGACCTCATGAGGTAGGTGAGGAGTTTTCTAATCCAATGGCTGAGATTAGATTAGATGGGTAGTTAAGATTAAATGTCTCTTCATTCACCCTCACTAAAGTCATAAAGTCACCTTTTAATTTGAATCTCACAAATTAAATGACTAGGGCCCACATTAGGTACTTTCTCACCCCTTAGGCGCCTAGGGATGAGAAACACTTGCCTAGGTACTTTATTTAATTAAAAATTTAACACTCCCTCTTACCGAGGAAAGTGTTACTCACCACTCCA
>SNQJ01S0032684.1:0-12545 GCA_010110895.2 Picea sitchensis
AGGTTTTGGTTTTAATGGTACCAAGTGATAAAAATACGATTTAAAATGATCTCAAAATTTAACGTTTTGAAAAGAAAAAAAAAAATTCAAAAACATCTTATTTGTTTTTAGGTGTTGATTTTAAGGTTTTTCTGAGTTACTGTCTAAGTTTTGAAGCCCATGTTTGAAAAATGTTGTAATTTTGACCCCATTTTAAAAAATGGTGCTACAAGTAGCACCACTTTTTGATTTGGGGGTTGATTTTGATGATTTTTATGCAACAATATGGGTTTTTTGGGCCAGAGTTCTCGTTTTGAAGTCACAGTTCTCATTAAGTTGGTAACTATGTTAAAACCATTGCAATAACTTGATGATTCCCTAGCTTTCCCTTTAGCAGTCAAGTGCAACTTTAGGGACTAACAACTACCAATACACAGTGATACCTTTTGGGCTGAAGAATGCACCTGCAATTTTATCAAGAGTAGTTGTCGCATCCTTTAAGGAATTTATTCATAATTTCCTTGAATTTTATCTAGATGATTGGATTGTGTTTAGTCTCTTGAAGAATCACATAGAATTACTAAGATTATTGTTGGACAAGTGTAGACAATGTCAGATTTCATTGAACTTGAAGAAATGTATTTTTTGTCTGCCTTTTGGAATTTTATTGGGGCATATGGTATGTAAGAAAGGTTTACTAGTGGATCATGCCAAGATTGCAGTGATTTTGGACTTACAACCACCCACATCAGTAATAATAGTTAAGATAAACCATGGTCCATACATGATACTATAGGAAGTTCAATAAGGGATATGCACAGATTACAAAACCCATGGAGAATTTGTTGAAGAAAGAAGATAAATTCCAATGGAATGAGGACTGCCATAAAGGTTTTTGACACATTAAAGAATAAGTTAGTGATTGCGCTGATTTTGATATTCCCAAATTGGAAGAAGGAATTTCATGTTCATGTGGATGCATCGTCCATAGTTTTGGGAATTGTATTATCTTAGCCAGGAGAAGGAGAGTTAGACCATCCAATTTCATTTGAAAGCAGGAAGTTGTCCACATCAGAAAAGAACTATACTATGACCAAATCAGAGGGATTAGCAATGGGGTGTGTATTGCAGAAGTTTAGGCATTATTTGTTGGGTTCTCATTTCAACATGTATATGGACCACTCTGCACTAATATACTTAGTGAAAAAGCTAGTGTTGAGGGGGATAATTTTCATATGGCTACTTTTTTTCTAAGAATATGACTTTGAATTCATCATTAAGCCAGGAGAATTAAATGCAGGACTAGATCACTTATCATGCATTCTATCAGGAAAAGATTTAGGGAACCTAGATTATAGTTTATCAGATGCACAATTATTTGTAGTTCGAATGGTGGACAACTACTTCATAGACATTGTGCAATTCTTAAGTATAGGAATGGATCCATCAGACATGACAATTGCACAAAAGAAACCGTTAGTGGTTAAGGAAGCACACTATCAACTAATTATAGGGAACTTATACAAGTTAAGTGAAGATGGGATATTAAGACAATGTGTGTTAGAGCATGAAAGGCCAATGATACTATTAGAAGTTCACAATGGTATTGCAGGAGGACACTACACATGTAAAATGATTGTGTAGAATATTTTGTGCATAGGGCTCTGGTGGCCCACACTTCACAAGGATGATAAGGAATATTGACAATCTTGTGATGTTTGTCAAAGGGTTGGAAAGCCATCAAGAAGGGATAAGATGCAAGATTTTGAAAAATGGGAAATAGACTTCATTGGATCGATCAATCCATCATCCAGGATATTAGGAGCGAGGTATATAATCACTGTGACAGAGTATTTGACTAGATGGGTAGAAGCAACACCAGTGACAAACTACAACGCAAAAATTGTTGCATGATTTCTACTTGAGAATGTAGTGACAAGATTTGGGTGCCCACGCATGTTACTGAGTGATCAAGGGATGCACTTCCTGAATAAGATGATTGCAGTAGTGAATCAAGAGTTTCAAAGTCACGATCAAAGGAGCATGCCATACCATCCTCAAGAAAATGGGATAGTAGAATATTTCAATAAGATTTTATAAAATGCATTGAAAAAGATTTCCAATGTAGGGAGAGATGATTGGGACTTAAGGATCACTGCAGTATTATGGACATATAGGACTACAAGTAAAAGGTTGACAAGAAAAACACTTTTTAGGTTGGTATATGGGAAAGAAGAAGTAATGCTAATGGAATTTATTGCTCCAAATTTGCATGTTGCAACAATTACCGATCTTTCGGACTCTAAAAAAATAGAGGAAAGATTGTCACAGTTGTTATAGCTGGAGGAATACCAATGTTTCATAGGATTCCATTAGCAAGTCCAGAAGGAAAGAGAAAAAGCATGGCATGATAGGGATATTGAACATTAAAGGTTTCAAGTGGGAGACTTAGTGTTTCTCTATGACAACAAGTTCATGCAACACCCCAAGAAGTTTAGGATGCATTGGTGAGGTCCATACATGAACAAGTATGCGACATAAGCAATTGATATGCAACTAGAAACATTGAATGGTGAAGTCTTGGGAGGACTGGTGAATGTAATTCAGTTGAAACTCTATATGGATGGTTGACTGCCCGCACACTAGTCTAGCCTGTAGGAAAACCTTTGTACTATAGTAGTGTATTATAGTAGGCAGAAGAAAAATAAAAATAAAAACAAAAATAGAGGAAAAATAGGAAAAAAAAAGTTTCAACAAGATTAAGTGCATAGAAGAAGTGAGTGTCGCACACATGTATGAAACAATTCCAAGTAAGTAAATTACACGCAAAAGTGGAAGCTGTGCAGTAAACGAACGGGTAGGCCAGAAAAAATGCATGGATGTGGATGGATAAAGACAGTTAAATGACATTAAAGAGTAGAAATGATTACTGAAATCCATAATGACAGGACAATACAGGGACACGTAGTCATAAATAACAAAAGTTGGGGGAGATCGTGAGAGCCTATAAAATCAAGGAAAAAATCTAAAGAAATATTAAGGAATGCATGGGAGAAGGCACAAAAGGCCATGGAGAACGTAAACACGCTACCACCATATGAGTGCATAGTGACCATCCTAGTGAGAAAGAAGTCATACAAAGAGATATACTAGCTAAGAGAAGAGAAGAAGACTCTTGCATAGTGATTGGTACCCCTACAGGATGAACCACTCACGGTCATAAGGGAATTAGCAGTTGTGCAAGGCATGGTGAATAAAGAAGCACAAGACAATGAGGAGAAGCTCACGCCCTTGACTATGCAGGTAGTAGAGGATATTTTGGAGAAAGAAGCTGAGGTAAAGAGGGAAGTTGCTACAACAAGAGAAACCCTCCAAACGTTCATGGAGGCGTGGAAGGGCACGGCGTAACATGCTTATGTGGCTTGAGATGAGACACATGTGAGTGTTGGGCGCATGTTGGACAAGTAGTTTGAATATCTAAGTTTGGAAGAGCGCGCGCAAAATAAAAAGAGAGAGCAATTTGTGGGGTCAAGATAGAAGTCAGAGCGGGTGAATAAAAGAAGGAAAGAAACAGTTCAACAATAAAGTAGGAAAATCAACATGCAGACACAAAGGAAGGGAAAAAATCATGTTGGCGAAAAAAGAAGGAAAGCAAATAGGACATGTTAGGGTTTTGGGATAAACTATTAGGGTTATGATCCCTAACTCTATGTATAAATGTGTAATGGATCGGGGAAGAATAGGTTGCTGAAAAAGAGAGATTAGGCTGCTAAAAGTAAGGGTTTAGAGTGCATATGCTTGAAAACCTATGCTTAGGGTTGTGGAGATATTTTGCAGAGAGAGAGGCTTTCACTGTAGAGCGTCTAGGATAGATTGAGGATATAACATGTTGTATCTATTGTAGGCACAATGCGTAGCTTGAGGATATTACTGCATGAATATTAATATAAAATCCATCCATTGTGGACATAGCCCAAGGATTGGGTGAACCGCATTAAATTCTATGTCTGAGTGTGTCCTTTGATGTGATTTTTTATGGATGTTTTGTTTATGTATGATTAGTATAGATATGTTTATTATATTATTGATGCAGAACAATAATGAATGTTACAACATGTTATTTATCTTGAAATCTATGTTATAATGGTTCTGCACAATAGATTTTGTTAGCTAATCAAGGCTTATGAATGAAGATATTACACATAGGGTGGATAAATAGTAATGGGTATTATGATAGCCTCACATCCCCTCATCCATGCAAAAATTGGTTCATGCAGCCCCAATAGATACCTCGGGTGAGACTTCACTTACATGTAGATGATGTCGAAAGGGTCGTTATCTGAAGGGTTTTTTTGGTTGAGTAAACTGAACCTAGGTTCTTATAACCACATGCTAATATCATCATACCCAATAGCCAGGTCTCCACATCTCCATCCTTCTTATGCTCATCGTCAAAGGCAGGAGGCTTGATCTTATTCATTTCTCCTTGTAGCTCTTCTACCCCGATCCTTTTCTTGTGATTTCTGATAGGAGATGGACTTGAGATACTGCACGCTTTCCTAAATGAATGCTTTGGTGAGTGAGATGTACACTTATTTCTTTTCTTCTCTCATCATGAGACCTACAAATTCTTGATTTACTTGACTCTATCTCCTTATTCATTTTCTTTTCTATTATGTATAAGATTTGAATCAACTTGATATTGAAGTCATATTGCTCCTCCTTATCTTTCATAAGCCTTTCATTATCAACTTTATAATTTTAGAAATATTTTTGTAATCCCTTTATGGTTTCTACCAATTTTATGCACTTCTCCTTAGATTTTGTACAATCATCACCCAAACCAACATATAAATACCTGAATTCATCATCATGGTTGTAAGTCCTCTGTAAATATTCCATGATTTTTGAATTTCTACACTGATTTTATCCTACTCTAATTGTTGTTAATTCTGCAAAATGTGTGGTGAAAACCCCCTTCCCTCTAAACGGTTGCTCGACCTCCCAGTCTTAGATCGTTCAAATCACTGATTCAGAGAAACTCTTCGGGTTCCTATAGTTACCCAAAACCACTATGCATACATAGGCCCCTTTTTCCCAAGTGACCACTGCTGTGACCATGGGCCTGTTTCTTCTTGATTCAGACTTTGGGGATATCCCAAACTCTTCCTTCAACTTCCCCCGAAGTGCGTTTATCCTAATATTTGAAATTCCACCATGTGTCTCCTCCAATTCTCCAGTCCCACTATGGTTCGATTTTCACGACTTCACAAAACTCTAAGTTTCTCACCCACAGACCTCCGGACTTTCGAATCCTAGATTCCTTGATCCGCTGCCACGTGCTCTCCTCACGATCTACGGTTGAAATAGAATTGTGAGTTCGGACTTCGAGACTCTACACTTATACTCCTTGCAGATTTCCCGAACATCGAAGTGCCGAAACACCTTACGTCTAGCTTCCGCTATGTTCTTCCTGATCTGATGGTTTGGAACCATTCGTCTCCCTCCGGGATGAATCTTGTCCTTCGATATTTATGAAGACTTCAAGGAATTATCTCCTTGAATATTTTCCCTGCGCCACCTCCTGAACTTTACTTCCTCGCCTTTCTCTGGCTCCTCTGAAAAATTCCTTCGACACTTAGTTGAAATATTGACTTGTGCACACCTTGCAATGAGTCCTCCTCTACACTCAACTCCTCTATGAATGATCTCACACTCCTTGCGACGGTTCTTCAACAACTTTTCTCTCCCATGACTAAATCGCACTATTCTTCCTTGAGATTTTGAGTTCGAAAACTCCGTCGCTACCCCTTCTAAGCTTCGAGTCAAAACAGACTCAGTCACACACTCCTTGTGGACGGTATGCAATCCTTCAACACATAAGTTTCACACTACCCCTTTTGAGCTTCGAGTCGAAATAGACTCGGTCACGCACTCCTTGTGTACGTTATGTACTCCTTGCACTCACACAAAGAAGAGAAACAATTGAAACTTCTTCACTCTTCACAATGATTCATACATTCAACCCTGTAAATGCATTCATAGATACAAGAACAAGAAATAACAGAGAATCGAGAATAAACATAAGTCTACCATTCACTCATTCAGATAGACACAACAACAACAACATTCGAGACAACGTTCCTCTGCTATATTCATTCAACTGAAACTTACATACATTCACACAATGTTTTTCTGTATCTCCCAACTCTTGACTACAATGGCAATCTAAAACATTAGATTCAACATCCTCTTCTTGGAAACAATACAAAGCTTTTATACCAAGGGACTCTTCGAGTTATTCCCTCTAACTACTCTATTCTATCCTATCGAAAATAAAGCTTTCAACTACTTAAACATTTATTACATTAAATATTGAGTCAGAAAGACAAGAGTGAAAGCTCTAGATCTGTACTGCAATCCACCACATTAAAGAAAAATACATTCCCTCATTGATCTTACGTGATGGCTTAGCCTCCAATCATTAAAGGTGTTCATAACTCAAAAAATATATTTCAGACATTACATTAATACATTGATCTTTGGAATCCAAAATATTTCAAAATACGCACTTAGTGCGCCCAACTGTCCTCCACGCATGCTTTGCTGGTGATGCTCCTGCATCAATGTGCAAGAAACAAGATTTGTTAGATGAATTCATGAGACAACATCATAAAAAATCTGCAACATTTTGTCAGAATACTTTCTTCTAAGTCCCATGTGTGCACTGGTATTCAACACATATCAATGCACGATGTCAATATTCGACATATACACTGCGCATGCACCATAAATTTACTCCCCGCAACCCCCAAATTTTAGTGCCCACACCCATGCACCATTGTTTACTGCACAATTCCAGTGTCGTACCCTGCAATATCAAACATTTAGCGTGCACATCTACACATTATTATTTTATGCACAACATGGCCACACTATTATTCCAAATTTGGCCACTTACCAACCCAAATTTTTCCTTAAGTAGAAACTCGGCCCATGTAGGATCAATGCTGAAACCAGAGCTCTGATACCACTTTGTAACATACCCAGCCTCCTAGATGGGTACCACGCTTTGATACCACTTTTTAACGTACTCAGCCTCCTAGCTGGGTACTGTGCTCTGATACCACTTTGTAATGTACCCAACCTCCTAGCTGGGTACCGCTCTGGTACCACTTTGTAACGTACCCAGTTACCCAATCTACTCTGATATCATAATGCAACATTACCCAACTTACTATTGAACAATGATAATCCAAAATTCAGTGTGTAGAGTCTACTCTATAACATAGGTATGTGTAGGAAATACTTGAAGTAACACGCTCAACCCCAAGTTGAGTCACACCACACTAAATTTTCTCTTTGTACACAACATAAAATAGTGGAAGTAACACAATATAACTACACACAAAATCATACTGAACACACAACACTATTATGTACATAATCCATACTGGACATGAGATCATTAATGTTTGAGTAACCATTATGGCATCACATGCCAATCTTGTTTTCCTTGTGTGCGTGGATTGCTTCCCTTTGTGCACAAGTAATTTCATCCTCTTGTGGAAACAAAGTATTTGCCTGCACGCATGTCCATTCAAACCTCACCTTGGAGACCCATGATCATTACCATAAGGTGAACTTAACAAGAAAAATTATCAACAACTTTAATACTCATGCATGACTACAATAATGAACATCAACACCACTCTTACATGTGCAAGCAACATTTAATAGAATAACAACAATTACGTATATGCAACAACATGCAAGAATTAATCCATATTAAACGTAAGATAATTAAGCACATAGTAAATGAGAAAAGCACATAAAGACACTTATCTTTATGAAGGTCACCAATTGTGCACAAAACTCAGATGTTCCTCCCAGTTATAGACTTTGTTGCTCATATATTTTCAGCAACAGGCCACCCTCGAGCTGGGGCTTAACTCCACTAGGGAATAAGGGTTCCTAATGTCAAGCTAAGGTATGATAATCAACGAAATTTCTTAGTCCAAGGTGGCCACTGATGAAACTAGTCTATAGTCTCTCATTCCCCACACACCTATCCCACCCAAGGAATTGTTCCCCTTCTTTTCTCAATAGTCCTTCAGATGCCCCACTTCCCTTCCAGGGCTTCAACAACAAGCCATAAAGGAAGTCTTAGAGCCCTGCCACTAATGTTCAATGCACCAGGGAACAATTCCCAGCAAAACTCTCACTTGAAGAGCATGCTCACGGGCCTGGCAACCCACCTCTTCGACAAAAAATATCTCACCTAGAGAGACTACTCACAGACCTGACAACCCATATATTTGATAGTAAATATTTTGTTACAGTACATAAAAAACCCTTACAATATTTTCTCTGCAAATAAGGTAATAGTCATATATTTCAGATAGTTTGACCCCTTTTGCACACAAGAAAATGAATGAATTCCCTGAAAGAAATATTTATCTCCCCAAAATACAATAAGGCCAACAATATATATTGCATGCCTTAAAATGGACACTTGTCACCTTTAGAAGTAGATTTACCCACTTGGTGACTCGTTCCCTTCCCTCAATAACTTAGGATAATTAATTATCCATAACATACACTTTTCCATAAATATCAATAAAATATTCCCTAGGACTTAATTCCGCCCCCATTTTCCCTTTTTCGATGGAGTTATCCCCCTGTCTCTTTTCATCTTATCTGTCCACACACAATGATGTTATATTATTAATAACTTGAGTATGATTACACTTTACAAGGATAGGCACATTGACCTATTTGTGTCCTGGCTCACCAGCCTCATAATCACACAGAACATACGACCTCAATACACACACACACACACACACACACACACACACACACACATATCCCCACGCACTTACTCAAGTGCACACAACACTATGAAATGTGTGCATCCTTTCTTTGTTAACAACTCTTCACACACTAATCAGTTGTGCGCAAAACCAAACTTGGTGTCAATGACTCACCAACCTATATGCCCATTTGTATTTACAATTTATACTAACAAATCACTAGCCTATATGTACAATTACAAAGGGTTCAAATTAGGGACATTACACATATTGAAAGGTGCACCGAAAAAAAAAAAGCCTTCACAAAAACCTTTGGCCTCCCACCTCCACTATAAACAACTAAGAAATATTTTTTTGGGGGAGGTTCTGTAAAAACCTCCTCAAGAAAGTGTTATCCTTGTAGTTTTAATGAACTAAGAGAAAATACAAAGTTGGTATGGAAAAAAAATAGGCATCAATTAATCACCAGCTTATTTCCTTGCACAATGGATGTCATGGTGGTATCTACTTTGTTTCCAATGGTAAGCATATGTATCCAATGAATTTAATTTTAATTATGATATCAAGTCAACCTCCATCCAATGTTCCATCAAAAAAATATGACCAAGTTGAATAAGACATGGAAATTTTTCATGATGTTGAGTATACAAAGGGAGAAATCAGATAGTCAAAGTTTTTACAACCTTTCAATGAAGAGGCTTTTGTGGTGAAAGATGATTTTGAAAAAATAGATGTTCATCATACTAACCACCAACATGTCCATTGCACTCCAAATATTGACCATCAAGTGAATGAAGTGCTACATTCTACTAGTAAATTTCCATAATGTCATGACAATGGGTTCTAGAATTCGGGTCCACCTTCCTTACCTCATCTATCTAGTTCACAATGAAGAACTCCTTGACGTATTTATGTGGATGAAAGTGCAAAGTTAAGTTACTTAAATGAACTATCAATTAGCAGTGTAACAAGGAAGATGTGAGGAGAGATTTAACAAATTCATGGTTTTCCACTTCGAGGAGATGAGTGGCATGGATTCTTGATGATTTGTAGATTGTCGTGGATATTCCATTGAAACAGTTCATCACAAAAATTATTATAATATCTTGAAATATTATATTTATGTGGTTCATTTCTGTAGATCTCATATTTATTATCTCTATAATGTGGCTTGAATTTAAGAAATAATTGAAATATAAAAATGAAAGAACAAGCAAAAATACAAACCATCCACACAAATGAACATACGATTTTACCTAGGAAACCCAATATGGGAGGAAACCCAGCTACAAGGTGAGGCCTATGGTTTATTTCTTTTCTTTAGTTATAAAATGCACATACAAAGGAATATGACTCATTATGGAGTTAACTTTTGGCACTGTGGCCTAAACAATTGATACATAATCCTCCTCCTCTATTATGCTCACAAAATACCACTATCAAATGTTTTGCTCATCTATGGAACAAGATACAATGCAAAAGAATGGTACCTCTTCTCCTCCTAACATTCAAATATTTAACATAGCCTGATATCCCTCTACAGGTAGGGTTTTGACTTCCTCAACCCTCAATTGTGATAAGTTTTTGGACCTTCTAGAATCTCCTTGAAAATCCACACATGTCTATCCCCATATGCATGAGTAACATGGGTTAACATGACATCCTCTTGTACCATGGTGGTCAACATGGTAGGTCAACTTGCGGGAGGCATAACTTTTGAATATGAACTCCTATTGACACTATTTTTGAGCCATTGGGAAGGTCTTTGAATGTAAACTCAAATTCAAGGGGTCTTAGATAAATCTAAGAAATTTTTTACCCCCAAAAAAATTGTTTGATGCCTCAAAATGGTTTTAGAAGGTTTCAAACCCAATTTTCCAATTTGGGACCTACCATTAAAGTGACCCTGCAAGCTAATTCCTCCAATTTTTTCCACTCTTGAAGCATCAAGATGGATGAAAAATAATATAATGATCCAATTTGGATAATTTTAGGAGATACCATATATAAACCTACCAAAAATATGGAGTTTCCAAGTCAAGCCATAAGAAAATAAAACCAAACACTAAATGAGACACAATGAAAACACCATGTGGAATGAGAAGAGGTAGACAAAGGAGAACAACAATGTAGATGCAACAAAACCAAAAGGCATTTCTTGGTCAAAAGACAACAAAATTGACCAAAAAAGAGAGGTATTGGTCACTAATTAACTTTTTTTAGATGACTTTCAAGCCCAAATTAGCAAGTCCACCCATGCATAAGGGAGAAGTGAGGAGAACTTGGACATATTTGGGATTTCCCACTTCCTTAAGACGAGTGGCATGGAATATCTACAAGCCACCATCTTGACACTTATAAAAAAGATGAGGTTTCCAAGACAAGCCATAAGGAAAGAAGACCAAACTCTAAATTAAACACAAGAAAAACACCATACAAAACAAGAAGAGGAAGACAAAGGAGAACAACAATGTGGAGTCAACAAAACCACAAGAGAGTGATAGATAAAAATACAACAAAATTTTCAAATAAGGAGAGGTTGTGGTCACCACCTAACATTTTTTAGACAACTTGCAGGCCCAAATTGGTAAGCCCGCCAATGCACAAGGAAGAAGTGAGAAGCCCTTGAATGAACTTGGGTTTTCCCACTTCCTTGAGATGAGTGGTATGGAATATTTATGAGCCACCATCATTACATCTACTAAAAATATGGGGTTATCAAGACTAGCCATGAGGCAAGAAGTCCAAACACTAAATTATACACAAAGAAAACACCATGAGGTGATCAAAGGAAAAATTTATCATACATACATTACGAATGAGAAGAGGAAGTTGAAGGTGACCAATGAGGTGGAGACAACCAAACCACAAGGGAGTGCTTGGTAAAAATAAAATAAAATTGTCAAATAAGGAGAGGTCTTGGTCATCACTTAATTTTTTTGAGATGACTTGCAAACCCAAATTGGAAACCAAGCTCATGCAAAAATAAGAAGTGAGGAGACCTTGAATGAATTTGGGGTTTCCCACTTCTATGAGATGAGTGGAAATAAATATTTATGATATTCCATCCTTTCACCCACGAAAAAGATGAGGTTTCCAAGACAATTCACAAGGATAAAAGACCAAACACTTATGTTTCAACATAAGGAAAACACCATGCAAAATGACAAGTGTGCAATGAGATTCTAACATTAAAGGTTGAGAAGTAGGTAATGAGATTCATGGTGTTTACTAGTTGTGTGACATAAACCCTGTGTTTTCATGAGGTCATTTGTTACTAGAATAGTGCTTATGAGGTTATTTTTTACTGGAGTCATGAGAAGTGGGAAGTACATATTGATGGTGTTTAAGTTAGCATTGTATGGAGATTTTTATCTAAGAGTACCACACCAAGGTAAATGTAGGATGACACCACTTATTTCTATTTTCCTTTAATATGTTAGTGTTACATGTGTAACCTTGACTTGTGATTTTTGAGTTATTGACTTAGTGGACATTACATGTCAATGATGAAAGGCCATAATGGTTAATCTTTAATTTGATATCTAGTAGGTGGTTGATTGGTCTATAATTAATGCAATAGTTATGTTAAATCTAGAATCACTATATAAAGAGGTATAATAGTGCAGTGTTAAATACTTGCATGACTAATGTAAAATAAAAATTATAACAAAATCAAAGTCAATGAATGTTTTTCAATGAGTAGTGTCATTTATGTTTCAAATGGTTTCAACATGATAGGTTTATGTG
>SNQJ01S0032684.1:30943-54071 GCA_010110895.2 Picea sitchensis
AACTTTAAATGACCCAATTTATCAAAAAAAAAGAAGATTAAAGTTCGAAATCAATAAAAACAATATCTGTATCATCTAATTTGGATTAAGAAAAAGAATTTTAGTACAAGATTAAATAAAATAAAATAAAATAAAATTGTATCATCTAATTTGAAATAAGGAAAAAAATTTTAATACAAGATTAAATATCTTATTTATTCTTATATTCATTGTTTATATATATTTTTATAATTTTAATAAATTAAAATAAAAAAATTGAATTCCTTTAAATTAAAACAAAAACATAATAATAAAAATATATAATATTAAAATAACTTAATATACATTATTTTTAATTTTAATATTTTTAATTTAAATTTATATTTAATCTTTCTCCTTTTACATTACAACAATTTTAAGATTAAAATAAATTTATACTCATTACAACCAACCATATATATATACATAACACTAAAACATTACTATATAAAAATCACACTCAAAAACATAATAATAATAAAGATATATAATATTAAAATAACCTAATATACATTATTTTTAACTTTAATATTTTAAATTTAAATGTATATTTAATCCTTCTTTTAAAATTAAAATAAATCTATACTCGTTATAATTTGACACCATTACAATCATGTGTCTACATCACATGGTAAAACATTACTCTAGAGAAATCACACTCAAACACGATGAATTCAATTTTATATTTATAAATATTAAAAAATCACATATGTTTCTTTTTAAACATTCCCTATTACAATATTATTATACAAAATATTTTCTATATCAAAAGATATTAATACTTTTTTTTTTTTCCATTTCTTTTTACTATTTTCTTCCAATTATATATATTAACATTTTTATTCAAATGTATTCAAATAAACACTTCATCTATTATTAAGACACTTACCAATATTTCTCTATAAATTAAACCTCAACAAATGATGGACACTTACTAATATTTCTCTATAAATTCAACCTCAACAAAATCTACTTTAATGTATTAGCTTAAATTGTCCATGATAATGGATCTATTATCTCAAAAGGTTAGACATTTCAAAACATCATACCTAGGTTTTATTAAAAAAAAATAAAAAAAAAATAAAACTGTAATACTATTATCTCATACTTATTAAGTTTTATTATCTCATACTTATTAAGTTTTGTGGTAATTTTGTTTCATATCTTTAACTTGGTTTGATATATTTAAATTATTAATTCACTTTGGCATCTTTAAAAATATGGTGTAATGAAGTTTTTTCTTGTATTTTTTTAAGAGATAGATTAATTTCATATTGTTTCTGAACTTCCTTAATTCATGATTATGATATGATAAATTAATTTTAATTTATAAGTGTAATTTAATTAGAATTATTAAATTAAATATTTATAACAATAAAGAATTAGTCTAAGGGTTAGTTTATTTGTTTGTTTCTAATGTATATCAATCTTATAGTATGCTATTAGATGTTTTTCATTCATTATTGATGTCGATCATATATATATTTCTAATAACTCATCTCATGAAGGTGTTATCTTATTTTTTTTTTTTTTAATATAAATAAAAACTACTTGAAATTTTATATCAACATCAAGGAAACAAATCTAAATATTCGAGGGTTGATTGTACCTAACCAATCAACCTTGCGGGGAGATTGCACTTAAGAGTTGGTTTTCCACCAAACAAATGCAACCACCTTTATAGTTGTTTCCCCTCAAGTAGGGCTCAAGATTAATGAGGTGAGGACGATCTAGGCACATAGAACACTAAGTGGATCATACACAATACCCCAATGAATAACATGATTAAGCTTTCAATAATTCAACCTTAGCATGGTGGAGAGGCTCTTGGACTTGTAGCACCTCTATATCCCATGGGACTATGGTGTACAGGGGTCTTACTAGAACTTCAACCTTGGTGATCACAACCACACTTAACAATGGTTCCCCCGTTAGCAAAGATCTTACTACCACCTTCATCTTTGGTGATCAGAACCACACTCAATAGTGGTGGCATGCTCTATAAAGAGATTACTACCACCTAAAACACCTTGTGATCACAACCACACTTAAAAGTGGGGTCTTCTAATTGAGACCACGGGAAAGTACAAGGAGCTAGGCACAAAGTAAGCTTAAGTACCCCTTAGTGTTATAGGCACAATCCCATCCCATGTAGACTAGGTTCGAGAAATCACAAATTCTACTCAACCAAGTGCAAAATCCCAATCATAAGTGCATAACAATGGTAATTCCAAAACCATTTCATCCTTATCCAACCAACCCCATCAATAATAAGGTAGCTTCTTTTGTAATCCCTTTCAATCTAACAACTTCTGAAAATTTGTCTCTCTGCCTTCCCCTACTCGTGCAAAGGAAAATTTGGGTTTGAGGGTGAATTTACAAGTGTCAAGAATGAGGTAAAAGTGAGTTATAAACCTTTTGTATTCTACCGTTTTACCCAAGTTAACTTTCCCTAGGTGCATTTTCCCATTGTCCACCAAGGTCTAAACCTATAGCATATTATTCCATCAAAGGTACCAATGTACTTGCAACATCATCGTCATAATGAATCACATCATAACATGAAATATCTTAATGACAAGGCATTTGACACATGTATACATCACGAATCATGTCATAATAACGAAACATTATATTAAATTATTGTCAAGGGTCATCAATGCTACATGGCCATTAAAAAATAACATTGAATTATAAATTTAACTCATCAAGTAAGAAATATCAATGTCCATCATAGCTAGGAAATCACATAGATGTCTACGTATAACATACTCAACCAATAGTATAAAAAAAACTAAAAAATGAATGATGAGTCTATAGAATCATCTCATAATTATCATGACAAAGTTCCTATTATTGGGGTGTTATAATCCTCCCCCACTAACAAGGGATACGCCCCAAATCCATATCATTATCAAACAAATGAGGCTAAAGCTTCTTCAGTTGTGATTCCAATTCGCTTCATTTTTTATTCCAATTCCCATGTGTTTTCATCTTTTGAGTAGTGTTTCCAATGGCCCTTAACCCAATTTATTACCCGATTACACAAATGTTACTACTTATTGCCAATGATTGCTAGTAGTTCAATAAGAATTTATTTGATTTCCTTTATTTGTATAGCATCAAATTTCGAGGCATGACTATAGTCAGGTACATATTTGTTAAGAAAATATACACAAAAACATATTAATTTTTACATGTGGTGCTAAGTCCAATTGGTAATGTGTTAGGTACCATATCTATTAGATTAATCATAACACATAAATATTGCAAAAAATACAAGCGAAACAATAAAATGTAGAGAACCACAACAAAAAATAATACCTTTATTGATAGGAAGCAATGTTCACTTGCCTCTTCGAGGGGGAAACCTCCAACAAAGAAACAGTCTATTACAATAATTCTCAAGAAAAAGATTTCTCATGCCTCCTACTCTGATTATACAAATTCTATCTTATAAAGAACATTCTAGAGGAAGATATTTCTTGAAGTGGAAGCTTCTATTAGGTCTTCTTACATTGACTTGTTCACATTTATTAAATAGGCCTTATTAACTAATCTTGGCCTTTATTACATGGAAAATATATTATTCTACCTATGTGAGGGGTTAGGNTTATATTAAATTATTGTCAAGGGTCATCAATGCTACATGGCCATTAAAAAATAACATTGAATTATAAATTTAACTCATCAAGTAAGAAATATCAATGTCCATCATAGCTAGGAAATCACATAGATGTCTACGTATAACATACTCAACCAATAGTATAAAAAAAACTAAAAAATGAATGATGAGTCTATAGAATCATCTCATAATTATCATGACAAAGTTCCTATTATTGGGGTGTTATAATCCTCCCCCACTAACAAGGGATACGCCCCAAATCCATATCATTATCAAACAAATGAGGCTAAAGCTTCTTCAGTTGTGATTCCAATTCGCTTCATTTTTTATTCCAATTCCCATGTGTTTTCATCTTTTGAGTAGTGTTTCCAATGGCCCTTAACCCAATTTATTACCCGATTACACAAATGTTACTACTTATTGCCAATGATTGCTAGTAGTTCAATAAGAATTTATTTGATTTCCTTTATTTGTATAGCATCAAATTTCGAGGCATGACTATAGTCAGGTACATATTTGTTAAGAAAATATACACAAAAACATATTAATTTTTACATGTGGTGCTAAGTCCAATTGGTAATGTGTTAGGTACCATATCTATTAGATTAATCATAACACATAAATATTGCAAAAAATACAAGCGAAACAATAAAATGTAGAGAACCACAACAAAAAATAATACCTTTATTGATAGGAAGCAATGTTCACTTGCCTCTTCGAGGGGGAAACCTCCAACAAAGAAACAGTCTATTACAATAATTCTCAAGAAAAAGATTTCTCATGCCTCCTACTCTGATTATACAAATTCTATCTTATAAAGAACATTCTAGAGGAAGATATTTCTTGAAGTGGAAGCTTCTATTAGGTCTTCTTACATTGACTTGTTCACATTTATTAAATAGGCCTTATTAACTAATCTTGGCCTTTATTACATGGAAAATATATTATTCTACCTATGTGAGGGGTTAGGGAGGTTAGGTCCCTAACATGCCCTCCCCTTGAATAAAAACCTTGTCCTCAAGGATTGAGATGAGAAAATTGTTGCAGAATGATGGTCGACTCCCAGGTGGCATCTTTTGGAGTTGTATCTTCCACTAAATTAACACTTCCTTGACGATCCGTCGATGGAGATGACACTCTCGCTAGTCCAATACTACTTGTGGTTGCAACCAAATGGAACCTTCTTCATCCAACTTAGGGAGACTGGTTTGAATTTGGAACTTAGTTCCAATCACTTTCTTTAAGCATGAGACATGAAAAACATGATGGATCTTAGAATGATTGGGCAGAGCTAACTAGTAGGCCATAGGCCCCACTCGTAAAATTTGGGAGAAAGTTTCTACAAATGTTCAAATTTGAATGAAGTCTTCTAATAAGGTTGCAGACGAAGAAACATCTGGTCCCATACAACAAATTGACGTTCAAAATTACCTTGATATGCTTGTTGCTTCATGCAATTCTGAGCCATGACCAAATTTTATTTGAGGGTACCAAGACTAACCTCTCGGACTACAATATTTTTGTCAACCTCCTGAACCTTTGACACACTTGGCATGTATGAGAGAACCGGCGGTGGATTTTGTCCATAAAATTCTTCAAAAGGAGTCATGTGAGTAGTTATATGGTAAGATGTGTTGTACCACCATTCAACTAGGGGTAACCACTGAGCCCACTGATTTTTTCTGTTGGATGAAAAACACCAAAAATATGTTTACAAAAACTTGTTGACAACTTCAGTTTGGCATCGGTTTGGGGATGATAGGCAGTGTTGAGATGCAATTGGGTTCCTTGGATCCTGAAAAATTCTTGCCAAAATGTTTTGGTAAAATTTGGTTCTCTATTAGAAAATAGAATGAGGCATGCCATGAAGTTTGAAGATATTATCCATGAAAATTTGAGCCACTATGGATGCGGTGAATTGGGGTTGAAGAGAACATTTATGAGCATATTTGGAAATATGATCGACTACCACCATGATGATGGACTTATTGACGGATTTAAGTAAGACAATAATGAAATCCATTGAAATATCCCTCCAAATAGTAGGGGGAATTGGAAGCGGTTGGAGTGTGCTTGGGGATTTGATCATTTCTCCCTTGTTGTGTTGAAAAACATCACATTCAACCACAAATGTGCAGATGTCCTATTTAATACCATCCTATAAAAAAGAACGTTTGAATCTTTCATAGGTTTTGGTAAACCATGAATGTCAAGCTGTGGGTGAAGCATGAAGCTCAACAAGCACTGTGGATTTAAGTTGCGATTGTTTCCTTAAATACATACAACCTTTGTAGTGAAGCTCTTCATTGTGCCAAGAGTACCTTAGAGAAGACAGAGAATGGTGTTGCAATTGTTGGATCATGCAAGAAAGTTTGGGGTCTTTCCGCCATTCCCAACAAAGAACTTGGAGCCAATCTAGTACAATGAAGGAGACGAAAAGAGGGACCCTTCATTTTCATACTTCCTGGAAATAGCGTTAGCAACCGCATTTTATTTTCCCTTATTGTAAATGATCTCATAATCATATCCAAATAGCTTGGTCACCCATTTTTTTTGCTTTGGGGATGAAATTCGTTGTTCTAGAAAATACTTGAGGATCTGACGATCAATTTTAATTTGGAAGCATTTCCCCAAGAGATAAGGACGTCAAAGATACATGACATGCAAAATATCCAACATTTCCTTTTCATAGATTGATTGGCCTAAATGTCTCTCCGAAATTTGTTTTCTACTGAAGGCCAAAGGCCTTCCATATTTCATAAGGACTACCCTAATTCCTTTCACAAAAGTATTTGTGAAGTTAGGAAGGGCCAAGACAAGAGTCATGCACGCAGCCTCTTTCAAGGTGTGGAAGGATTGATCAACGACTGGATTCCAAGTTAAATCATTCTTTTTAAGGAGAGCAGTGAGAGGTGTAGGAATTTTGCCATAATTCTAAACAAACTTGCGATAATACCTTGTTAAACCCAAAAAACCATGCAAGATATTAATATTTTTAGGGCGAGGCCAATCCTTCATAGCTTCAATTTTCTTAAGATCCACCTGTATGCCATCCTTTTTGATAATATGACCCAGGTACTCCACTTCAGAGGCTCCAAAGGAACATTTGGATTGTTTGAGGAAAATTTTGTGCTGAGAGAGGAGATGGATAACTTCATCTACATGGGTGAGATGGGATTCCCAAGTTTTACTATAGATGAGAATATCATCAAAGAAAACTAAGACAAAATGACGAAGGAACAGACATAAGAAATGATTCATGAGACTTTGGAAAGTGGAGGGAGCATTACAGAAGTTGTTATAGCAATTTTTTCCACACTCTATGCATCTTGCTTTAATGGCCTTCCCTTTCCCTCTACAGACTCAAATCCCTCATTTTTCTCATTTCAGAGTCAAAAATTCAAAATTTTGTATATATATGACTACCACAGATAGAAAACTCACGTATACACATGTCGCTCCATTACATTTCCTGTACATTGGGTTTTTTGCTCAAAAATTAAAAAATATGTTAGGTTTCCATGCCAAGTCACAAGATCTATGATCCTTGACCTTCCATATATGGGAAACACCCGGAATTCACCCTTCAAGTCCATTTGAAGGCTATAAATTGAGCCATATACAAGCCTTGAAGACAATTCATCATTGAGAGTAAAGACACTGTGGATAAATTTCACCTCATATTGAGTCTGCATCCCTTTGTCCTTGAAATTTTGAACTTCCTTTGTGTTCAACCCCCAAGATCTTCCTATATAAAGAAGGAGAAACTCAATTACTCCTACTACTTGTAAGCTTTCCTTTGTGGAGGATTGAACTGGTGAAGGCCCAGTTGGAGGGACTTAGTTTCTTGGTTCATGTTGGGCGCAGGCCTAGTTTGAAAAAAAGCTCTATTTTTTGAAGGAAAAACCCAATTTTGGAGAAGAAAAGCTGGTAGGAAAAGCATGTGCGAGGAAAATTTGCATGGAAAGGAGGAAAGCATGCAAGGCATGCAAGTAGGAAAACCTAACTATGTTAGGGTTAGGGTTTTGATAATAGATTGTAACGAATAATAAGCTTGGAAAATAGCATAAATAAGAAGTTAGGAGGTCTAGGTCGAGGTTGGTGGTGGTTCCAAGTTGTTTTGGTTGGTTCTGATTAGTTCATATACTAGTTCAGTTCGATTATTGTAGTTTTAATATATTTTTCTAAGTTGTTGAGTTGTAGTAGAGCCAAGTAGGCCGGATTTTGAGGGTTAGATCACAGGCTGAGGATCCTAGTGTGATCTAGTCCACCTCACAAAGGTTGTTGAACCTTTTCCATGGTTGTATGATCAGGGATGTAGTGCATGCAACACCATATTTTGCAGCAAACCTAATAAAAGAGAAGATAAGACAGATCTTTATGGATGTAGCCCAGGAGGGGGTGAACCATGGTAAAATCTATGTTATGTGTGTTTTTTATTGCATATTTACCTTCTGTCAGTAGTTATCTATGAATGTATGGATCAATGGTTCAGTTAGATCTATTAGAATGCATGCATGGGCTTAACATATGAATGAATCTTAAGAATGAAAGAAGGAATAACCAATTTAAGGCCTGGAGAAGATCAAGTAAATCCTACATCCCCACTCATTTCTAGATTGCAAGCACCATAGAACTATCTCGGGTGAGATTGCGCAGTGCACTCTGTGTACTGTGTTGCCTTCCAGTTTAATAGGAGGGACAATAGTTTTAGAGGTTTTTGTTGGAAACTTGTTCAAATCTGAACCTAGATCATCCCAAGTATATATAGAGAGAGATTAATAACCAACAAATGGTTCCATTTCCAGCTGGAACTGCATAGGATTGAGTGAATGGGATCTGTATATGAAGCATGTGGAGAGTAAATATATAAAAAGGAATGTTCAAGCCATGGAATCCAACGAAGGCGAAGATCAAAAGATGGTTAAAAACAAAGGAACTTGAGTTTGCGCAAAATGATAACAGAAACCATAAGATAACACTGCACAAATATCTTGATAAATACGTGTTTAGTGACTTTAATGAGGTATTTTCTATGATTTCCCACATGTGTTGTAGGAGTGGCTATTGAGATTAAAAGACAACCACCCTAAAAATCGAATCTGACAGCTGGAGTGGAATCATGTGGATATCGTGCAATTACAACAATTTTACACGCGAAGTCTATTTCTGGTTAGACAGTATTGTTGCAAGCTTTATCACCGAATTTGCAGTAGATTCCGCAAAGTCATACAACATAGCAGAGCAGGAGTTTATAAAAGGACCTAGAGGTAGGTATATCATATCATTGTATACTTCAATCAATATTTTATCGTATAAAAATGTTGTGATGACCATGGAATCAAACAACTAAAATTCCCTGAGTGCATGGGGTAAGTGAGGAAACACAAACACGATTTGGAAGAATGGAGGAAGAAATGGATAAGGGAAAGAAGAAGGAGGCCATGGACCTGATCATGATGGAGGAAGATCAGAGAAAGAATATAATGGAAACAATTGGAAATATGCGCAGTGGAGTACCCTACCAATATAATATGAATAACAAGAAGAGAGCCATAACTGATAGAGAGGGCTTGAAAAGTGACGAGGAAGAGGTAGAGGATCTCTAGAATGTGGATTAGATTGAGGAAATCCTGTGCGAAACATATGAAAGGAAAACAAGAGGTCCAAGGATAGGAACAGAAGGAATAATTCCAATCCAGATCAGTGTCAGTGTGGAACCCATAACCCCATGTGTGACTAGTACACCAGAAAGAACACCACCATTTAGACAACTGAATTTTAGTGGAAGAAAGACAGTAGGAAATGCATACAAACAAGGAGCAAAAATTGGAGGAGAAATTTTAGGAAGTAATAGTCAAGTATCTACATTGCACAAAGGTAGTAGTTCAACACCATTCATGATGGCAGGACATGATCCCGCCATCAAGTTACCATAATTTCGAGGAGAGGCATCAGAGGACCCTAAAAAGCATCTATTCATCTGTGAGAAGATTTGAGAAGAAAAGCAGATCACATATGAGGATACAAAACTTGCGCAGTTGGATATCATGCTAAGAGACCACACACTGGATTGGTACATGAGCCTAGTTGTAAACAGTCCACCAGGGTTAACAAGGACTATTGTGGATGTGAAGAAGCTACTGATAAATGAATTTCAAAATCCTAGCTTAGAAGATTAGTACATGAATGAAATGATTGAAATCGGGAAAAAACCAGGTGAGTCTGTTTGGGATATTTATCAGTGGTTCAAATGATTGAAGGGTAATTTGAAATATGTAATGACTGAAATGCAACATAGAAACTTATTTGTGAACTCACTATTACCACATTTGAAATACCACTTAAGACAACAGAAGTTCCAAACTCAGGCAGAGGCTCTACAGGCAGCCTTAAAACTAGAAGAGAACCAATATCAAAATATAGATCCAACAATAGAGGAGCTGAAGGAGGATCTGAAGAACCTAACATTTTAGCTTAACCAGAATAAGGGAAAAGAGAAAATAAAATTTGTTTGGTGTACCACATGTAGGACAGAAGGACACCATAAGAATGAATTTCCAACTTTTGTGTAGTACATGGAAAAAGGAGTACCAAACCCTTTTACAATAGGAGGACCATGGTGAGAAATATGTAAGATGCATGGGAATGATCCATATCATTGTACAATGATGCAAAAGTATTAGAAAATACCTAAGAGTTCCTACTGCAATTTCTACAAGTCAGTGGGTCATGATGATAAAGATTGTAGGACGATGGAGATGATGAGAGAAAGAACTTCAGATACTTATAGTGCGCAAGAAGAAATGATGATAGGGAAAGATACACTTCATTTTAACCAGGTACCACCTCCATACAACAATGTGCAACATCAATGTAACACTGTGCAATGTGCAACCACAATATAACCCTGCGTAGTATAACCAGGTACCTCAGTACAACACCCCGCGAGGAGATAAAGCTGGATACATAGGTAGAGGACGAGGTAGAGGATGATTTGGAAGAGGCAGCGGTCCAGTAGTGTGCCACAAATACCAAAAACCAAGACATTATTCAAGGGAATGTCCACTTCCACCAACGACATTCATGTATTGTCATGGAACAAACCACGATACAGAGGAATCTCCAATAGTCTTGGGGAAGATCCAAGAAAATAGGAATCAAAATAGCGAGAATATCTAGTGGATTTATGCAAAATCTAGGGATGATGGAAGAAGCATAAAAATATTCACGTGAGGAGGAGATAAGACATGACCTGACACAATGAGACATGATCCAGCACAACACCAATGTGTGAAGAAAAATACTGAAACATAGAAGCAGTTTAATGCGTGAAAAGAAAAGGATACATTCAAGGAGGATAGATAGTTGTTTCTCAAGAAAAATGTTGTGTCTACATCAGCTTCTCAGCATACTCATAACATACCAATGTATGATATGCCTTCATCAATGGACCACACCAGTGAAGCACAACCTGTAGAGAAAGTAAGTAACATAAGAACTTTTCTGTAATCCTTTTTTAAGCTAAGGAATGATCCATCCTTTGTTAGGGTTTTGCAAAATCTTCTAGAAAGGTGTAACATAGAGATAGAGGGGAAATTAGAGCATAAAACAATCAATCACTTCCATACAAGAAGGAGAATAAGAAGGGAATTCAAACTCAATGCTAACATTGGGGATTTCAATATGGATGATATTATACTGGACTTAGGATATAAGGTAAATGTTTTACCTAATAAGACATGGAAGTGCATGGGAGAAACCACATTAGGCTAATCACCTGTCCAATTGAAGTTAGAAAATCAACATAGATTTATACCAATTGGAAGGCTTAAAGGTGTGACAATATATTTGAATGGAGTGTGCACTAAGGTAGAATTTGAAGTAATAGAGATTGTGGATGGTACAACACCATATCCAACATTTCTTGGATTGGATTGGGAATTTGATAACCAGGCCATAATAAACTTGAAGATAAGGAAAATGACATTTGAATAAGGTGAATACAGAGTCATTGCACCATTAGATCCTTCAGAAGGAGAAAGGTTTGTAGAACCCACTTACTTAGATCTAGAAGAAATCAACCAATTGTACACAACCACCATGCATGAAGAAGATTATGTTAACCCAAATGCAAATGGGGTACTTAGCCGGAGAAGCATCACATCATGTGCTTTTGACTCCGATATAGGTTTGGAGAATCAACAACAAATATTACATGAAGTCTCCACAAGAAGGTGCGCAAGAATAGACCACACAGTAATATGGGTTGGTATAGAGATAAGAGAACCTCCCAGTTTTCATGGGGTAAATGACTTAGAAGAATTCCTAAAAATTTATGAAGAAGAAGTATTGTAAAATAAAAGGCTCTTAGCCCTAGATATTTCACTCAAGGAAACACCTGTAAGATGGTGGGGTATGCACAAAGAAACAATTCGGGATTGGTACTAATGTAAAAAATTACTATGCATCATATTTGGAACGCAAAAGGGGAGAAATAAAATAAACTGGTATGATGGGAAAGAACACCTACAGAAAAATTGGAGAAATGTAGAACACAATGGAGGATGACACCACCAGAAGAATGGCCTTGTTAGTTTATCCATACATTGGAAGGAATCCCAGAGAACTGGTATGTAGACCAAGAAATTTACAACATTACAACAAAATTTTGTAGTAACCTTCTCATTTGAACATGAGAACCCAAACATTGATTAAACATTGAAAAATATAAGAGGTGTGATATTTCTTTATGAACAAGAGGTTGAACTCATGACAAAGTACCAACAACATAATGGATAAACAATCAAAGAACTATTGTCATGCTATCATGTTGAAGAAGAGGCACCAGATGAAGATGACCTATGCAACAATCATATTACAAAAATTAAAGGATAACGAGAGGTGGAAGGTTGATCTTTGTAGTCAAAAGTATTTTTTTCACCAATCAAAGTAAAGAAATTTAACATTGGAACCACTGAAAATCCCAAAATGGAAAGTATCAAAGACTATTGGGATGAAAAAATATTAGAAAGAATAATAGAGTTATTGCGTGAATATAGTGACATGTTCCAAATGACCATTACAGACATGAAAGACATAGCAGGAGAGCTAGGAGAGATGAATATACCTCTCAAACTTGAGGCAAGACCTATCAGGAAGAGATCTTAGAGACTGAACCCAATGTATAAGCAGAAAGTGAAGGCAAAAATTGATAGAATGTTGGAAGTTGGTATCATAGAACCAATAGAGGAATCAGAATGGCTAATTCCTATGGTAGTGAAAGAAAATAAATAAGGGGGGATAAGGATTTGTGTAGATTTGAGAAAATTGAATGATTCTTGCTTACATGACCATTTTCCTACCCCTTTCATAGATGAAGTATTAGAGAACATGGGAGGCCGGGAAGCATACTCATTTACAGATGGATTCTTAGGTTACCATCAAATCAAGAGAGCTCTAGAGGACATGTATAATACTATTTTTTCCACAGAATGGGGATCCTACCAGTATACAATCATGCCATTTGGGCTGAATAATGCACTAGCCATTTTCTCAAGAGTAGTCATAACTACTTTTAAGGAATTCATACATCACTTTTTAGAAGTATATCTAGATGACTGGACTGTATATAGTCTGTTAAAATATTAGGTAGAGGTATTAAGGATAATGTTGGAAATATGTAGGTAATGTCAGATATCATTGAATATAAAGAGGTGCATTTTTGGGACACCTTTTGGAATATTATTAGGCCATATAGTGTATAAACAAGGTTTTCTAGTAGATCCTACCAATATTGCAGTCATTGTCAATTTATCACCACCAAAATCAGTGCACCAGCTAAGAGAAACACTAGGACATACATGCTATTACAGGAAATTTATAAAAGGGTATGCGCAGATCACTGCGCCAATGGAAAAACTGCTAAAGAAGGATATAATATTTTAGTGGAGTGAAGACTGTCAACAAGGGTTGGACACCTTAAAAGAAAAGATGGTCACTGCACCTATCTTAGTATTCTTCGATTGGGAAAAGACATTTCATGTGCATGTAGATGCATCAACCATAACACTTGGAGCAATTCTGGCGCAACCAAGAGCAAGGGATTTGTACCATCCTATAGCATTTTCAAGCATAAAATTGTCAAAATTAGAGTAGAACTACAATAATATAGAAAGAGAAGGCCTAGCCATGGTATATGCACTTCATAAGTTTAGGAACTATTTATTGGGTAAACACTTTAAGATGTTCACAGATCATTCTTCCCTCAAATATCTAGTCAACAAGCCAATGTCTAAGGGGAGGATCTATATATGGCTATTGTTATTCCAAGAATTAAATTTTGAAGTGATAGTCAAACCAGGGAAGTTGAATGTAGGACTTGATCACCTGTCAAGGATAATTGATGGAGAAGAACCTACCAATTAGGAAGACAACTTCCTCGATGCACAATTATTTTCACCATAAGTAGCTGATGAATATTTTGCTGATATTATTGAATACTTGAGTACAAGGATTGAGCCATAAGATTTTAACATTGCGCAAAAGAAAAATCTGGTAGTAAGAGTTGCAGACTATCAACTGATTGCAAGACACTTATATAAAATGGGTGCAGACAAAATTTTGAGAATGTCTGTACTAAAGCATGAAAGGCCTAGAATTTTGGTAGAATCTCATGAAGGCATAGTTGGAGGACACTATGTAGGGAAGGCTACCATGAAAAAGGTATTGCACGCAGGATTATGGTGGCCAACAATTCATAGAGATGCCAAGGAATATTTCCAGAAATGTGATGTCTGTCAAAGGGTTAGAAAACCTAATAGAATATATGAGATGCCTCTGAGACCACAAGTAACTTTACAAGTATTTGACAAATGGGAAATATATTTTGTGGGACCAATTAATCCACCAACAAAAGTATCGGGAGCTAGATATATCATTACTACAGTTGAATAATTAATAAGATGGGCAGAAGAAACACTAGTCAAAGACTACAGTGCAGAGATAAAAACACACTTCTTGTTTGAGAAAGTGATCACCAGATTTGGATGTCGAAGGATTTTGATGAGTTACCAAGGAACTCACTTGATCAACAATACCATCAGAGCTATGACTGAAGAGTTTTAATTCTATCACCATAAGAGTACACCATACCATCCTCGGGAAAATGGAACAATAGAAGCTTTCAATAAGATCTTGGAGAATGCTTTAACTAAGATCTGCAATGTAAAGAGAGATGATTGGGACTTGAAAATACCAGTAGTACTATGGGAATACACAAATACATGTAATAATTTGACAGGACAAACACCATTCATATTGGTCTATGGACAGGAAGCAGTAGTACCATTAGAATTTCTGGTACCTAGTCTGCGCGTAGTATCAATTACCAACATGATAGAAAGAGGTGCAGTAAAGGAGAGATTGAATCAAGATAGGATTCTGGCATGATTTCACCAAGAGGTACACAAATCAAGAGACAAATCCTGGCATGAAAGACATATAAAGAGGAAGAGTTTCAAGGAAGGAGACCAAGTCTTTCTCTATGACAGTAAATTTTTCCAACATCCTAGTAATTTAAAAATGCATTGGCTAGGGCCCTCTGAAGTAAAGACTGTCAAAGATGGGGGATCTGTACAGCTAAAGGATATGCCATGAACAAAACTGAAAGGAATTTTCAATGGGATTCGACTAAAACTGTACAAGGATAGTCGACCTCCTAACGCTTAAAAGTTACAACGTAGTAAGAAATCATGGAAACATTGTACTATAGTAGAAGCTAGGATAGAAGAATGAGAAAAAGAAATAAAAAAGAGAAAAATAAATACAAAAATAGAAAATAAATAAAATACAAAAACACTGTAAAAAGTGGCGCGCATTAATTATTGCGACAAACATCAGAAAACAACGCACAGTAAAAAGTTGTAGTCGATGCAAATGCAAACAAAAAGTGAAAAGTGAATATGACCAGGTCTATAAAAGGTGGAAAGAACACAATTATTCAACACTTAGTGAATTTGGATCCCAGAGTGAGAAAAATAATGCATGCCCTAATTATCATTTTACGAAAGAGAAAACACGTTTGTAAATTGGAGAGAAGATGACTCCACCAAAGTTCGGCATAGCAGGACAGTTCGTCTGGATTACTCGACAAGGCCAAAGGAAAAAGGAAAGAAAGAAACATCCTGAGAATGTGGTCAAGCTGGAGGATGTTACCAGCTTGGACCCATAATCATTTATCCTGACACAGTTCAAGGAAGCGTTTTCCACAACACAACAAGGAGAAATAGGGCAGAGCTCCGGGGCTTGAAACAAAATTTCAAACCCTAACCTTGAGACACCTCCAAATCCCGATGAAAAAATGGGACTGCAACAGTCCCAAGAACACAAAGAGGTGTTGGTGGAGGACATCACCGACTAGCCATATTCTACAGGGGAAGAAGAGGGTGAAAAAGTAGCAGAGGGAGGCACATCTACTGTGGGACATAAAATAAAGACACCTGATAGTATGGAGATTACACTCTTGTATCTCCCAAATGTAGTCATCACTATGGATGACATGCTAGGAAAGGTAACTAAGTTGAGGTACCTTAACCATGACGTGCGTGACATGGAAAAGATACCATATTTGGTTGAGGAGACATATCTCACAAACACGGGGGAAATCAGGCCTCTAGGTATACCCGTACTGGAACCCACACAGTGGATCACGAGGCTCTACAACTCAAGAATCATGAATCTATTGGACATACCTCATTTTGGGCGTGGTAATAATGTTGGACTTTGTAGGTAGATGTGGTATTGATTCCCAAGATCACAAGACTTCCCACATTCAGTACATATCCAAAAGAGTATCTAGATAGAAAAGCACGCGAGAAGGAAATAACAAAACAGGTTAAAGCTCAGTTCGACACAACTCCGGGCAATAGAGGGATTGTCATTAAGGACATCAATGACAATGCGACTAGGTTCGCTAGCAAGATTATGGCTTGTAAAATTCTCAGGAAATGCCATAGAGAGGAAGCGTCAGCAGGCGTGATTGTAGTAGCCACGCAGTGTGTGAAGGGAGTTATGTTCAATTGGGCACAATCCGTGCTGAACCAGTTTTTAGTAGACCGTCACGATGTGCAGGATAATGGAACCTAGTTCTATTATTCATGGTTAATCATATTGATAGCTCTGACAGGATGGTAAGAGCCCAAATTATTGGAATTTTTGGATAGGATGGGAAAGTGTTATGTAGCCAGGTACAAGTCTCTCTGGAAAGAAAAGGACAACAAGATGCAACAGGCAAATAACATTGTGTTTTCCATGCTACTAGAGGAAATCCAACAGTGACAATAAATGTGTGGCACATACCAATGGAGGTAGTGAAGGAAACATATGGAATATCCAAATTCAAGGAATCCATGTGTTGTTCCTGAGTCTGTACTTAAGGCTTTAACGTACAGTGTCAAGGCATCTGAAGGTAGTTAAAGATGGAGAAGGGAGAAACGTCAAACTTCGAAGAAGGGAACTAAGGGAGATTTCTTCGTTGACATTGTCTAGCTTCGAACTCTTCCTGAATAGTTATGTCTCATTCAATGGCTGCCCATGATTGTTCAAGTTCGGCCCGGTTAGTCGCTATTTTAAGGATGGTCTCGAAGAGGTTTAAGGCGATGTGTGTTTGGTTCAGTAATCCAGGTTCAACGTTGGGTTGAGTTGGTACAGGAACTGTCATGGGGGAATAGTAAAGGTATGATAAATTTTAAGAAAGGTTAAGTGCTGTCTCAGTTTGGTATTATGAAAGAGAACTTACGATTGCAGAATTGAAATATAGATGCAAATCTAAGGCTCATTCCTGTAACTGTATTATATTTTAATAAAAGGTGTGAAATGGGAGAAAAACATTGAGTCGTTTACAGTGTAAGGTTCCTACCAGGGGAAAATCTCATGACATAAACGAAAGAGGAAAATATGTAAGAAAATAATCAATGTAACACAGAATATATGTAGAATTCTGAAACTGTAGATTGGTCTTACACCGCTGATAGCTGGTGCAGAGGAAAGACAATAAACAATTACAGAAAACACAAATTCATTTGTTATAGTAGTGGTCGTACTAAAGTATAACAAAGCACATCAATTATGAATATGAATTGGAATGTAAAAATGAGAAACAAGGAAGCAAACTTGTAATACAGTAGTGACGGAATTGAGAATCTCCAGATCTGCTTGTATTAAATCTCAATGTAAAAACTCTCTTACAAAACTTCAAAAAGGGTCCAGCCCTGTTTTCTTGTTCCTGGGCTATATTTATACAATTTTTACAAAATGGACAAAATCTCAACAATCGCAAAATTTTGGTTATGACCGAGAAGAGAGCAATCGCTCCATTTTGCCTATTCTGTCTTCACTTGGTGCCAGGTGTTTGTCATCGTGCAGACTCGGTACAGGTGATGCATCTTTCCACTAGCTGAGATATGAGCCGTGATGGTTCTACTTGATAGCTGGCCTCGGCGAAGTAACATTCTTGGGCTAAGTGCTGCAACTTGTCTTCCATTTGTGAATCAATGATGTCGAGGGCACTTAGTTGTGCACTGGGCTTGATCATGTATTTATCAATTTGGACTATGTCCACCATATCCATCTGAGAGATATCAGCCAACTCTCTTTCTTCCTTCTCTTTCAGATCAAGTAAGATCTGTTCCACATTCATTTGCATCAATGCTTCTGCATCTCCTCCACTGTCCATACCCAACAACTCACCGTCAATAGAATTAAAGGCTTCTTCGAGGGAGTTGATTACCTTTTGGGTTTGTTCCTTGCCCAAGGCAATGTTGTGCTCCCAATCCTTCAACAGAATATTTCCTTGGTTTTTCTCTGAGATGGTGAACCTGGGAATACCCGTCGAAACCTAGTTGTTCGTGGCTATAACTGCCTCCTGGAAGGTGACCCGAGCATCCCTTTCCCTGGCCGATAAGTTCTCGGAAACTTGATGGACCAACAGACAATTTTCCCGAATAGCTCCCACCTTTGTGAGAAAATTTTGTTGCGCCGAGGAGATTCTGCCCCGAATCTTGATCGCTTGGGACTTGAATATCCCGATGTCTATCATTTTTCTCTCGGCGATTTCTACCCGAGCCTGCAGCTGCTCGATCAAGCTTCTCTGTTGGTTCGCCTTCGTTCGACCATCTCATACCATTGATTGTGCTTGCTCGAGCTTGGCTCTGAGTCCCTCTATTTCATTTTTGTCGGCCAATCTGGCCTGAAATTCCAGACAGTGACTCGTTGCCTGTTCATGATAGTCCTGGTCGGTATGTCTACATGATTCAATGCCCATCGGATCATGTCATAATATGGGAGCAACTGTGGTCTGGCTGCTACCCTGTGCATACCGGATTGGATGACTATCTTATATTTGGTGTTGAGATCATCTTTTTCATTTCCGTCGGAGTCGTCTGAATAATCTACCAATTGTGACTGCAGAATGTCTGAAACAAATGACCAGTTTGGGACCGAATCGACACTTCGGGGCGAAGTATCGGAGACGTTATCCGAGCCTTGTCTTGCGACCTCAACGTTCGCCTTTGCTTCTTTCCGCGGAGCCATAGCTGAAGCTTGTGTTTTAGCTCTTCTATGATAGAACTGCATATACATGCAGAAGTTAGTTTACTCAGAAGTGAAGAGCTCTGCGTGCTATGAGAAATGCATAATGAAACGCAACTCTTCCATGTATTTGAAAAACTGTACCTTTCAAAACAAGCCCGTCCAATCATATTTAGAATTAAATTTTCGCCGTAAAAACGATCTTATATCCATAGATTTACCCTATTTACCATTAATGTCATAAATTTCTAACGGTTTAACAGTCAGTTGGAGTATGGATAAAAAAGGCTTCGTCGGGAAATGTGCAAACCTCGAGACACGGGATATATCATGCTTTAACTTAATTAATCCAATATTGTCAACGTTAATCAATTTCTCGCTATTCGTTATGTTAGCGTCGGAAGTCACTCCTGGATTGCTAGCAGGAGCAGAGTCTGACACCCATCAGTTTAATGTCACGATTTGTTTATGAGGGGGTGATCAAATGGAAGTAAACTCGGAACAATAATGTCTCAACTCTGGAACTAGGCCAGGCATGCATGGGCGAGTGAGGTCTTAGAGGAACTTCAAACAGTGAGTTGTAATAAGGGTGAGTAGGTGGAAGACTTGCATGAGAAGAGTGCAGGGGTCTGTTATAAACATCGGGTTTCTAACAGACTATGAGAAGAAATGTCCAAAAGCAAGATCTTCTTACATTCAGATGCAGAAGACCAAAGAAACCAATAATGAAACAACAAATCATTTATCATAACATTACTGCAAAAATTCATGCGAATCATTCGATCATGAACTCTCTGGTATAAGGCGAAAACATAGATGGAACAGGAAAACTGTTTGTCATAAAACAAGAGATCTCAAACACAGATGCATAACCATAGAACTAGAAAGATCATTAAAAATTTACAGTCGGGAGCTTTGCTCTACCATCGATCCTTACAAAAATGGCGAAAATGCCTACATATACTCAAAACAAAACACCGCAGCGAAAACGAGACACTGCATTAATAAAATTGCGTCTGTATGTCTTCTAACAGTCTGCACATGCAGACTAGATGATCGTGTGCCTATGACAGATGCCATCTTAACTGCGCGTGGCTCCAGCAAGGGGAGTATTGAGCCATTAAGTGCTAAGCTAGCGTGTTCAGACTTCCTTCGGCTAGTCGAGGACTCGGGCATGGCTTCTCTAGAAAAATGGGCACACAGGACCCCTTGTTGTAGGAAAATCTGCCTGCGGACAAGTAGATCGACCTCTAGAGCTTGACCTTAACCCTAGACAGAAAAATGCTTATCATGGACACTTACTTCCTTTCAAATCCATCTAAACTAATGCATGAGGAGGGAGAGTAACAAAAGTACCTTTTAATCGACGTTTGTCCCTGCACGCTCCGAGTTGCGCTTCAATCCTTTGCTCCTCGCTGAAAGTTGTGGACAAAACAAGATACGACCACTTCCTACTCTATTGACATTAGCTTGAAAACAGATCTATCACTAAATGATAAGTTCATGTAACCATGGATGATTTTAAGGATTGAAATTTATTTTAAAATGTAGAAACCTTGGCGAATCTTACTAATCCTTCATATGCCAACTATAAATGTTTGGCGATATATTTGTAAAAATATTAAAATTTCTAAGGATTTTGTATAGTTTATATAATTTTTTGGCGATTTTTATGGTAAAATAATTTTATCCTATAGAATCTGGGCGAATAATTTTTAAAATAACGAATCTCATTTTTGGAAAAACCATGGAAAATTAGCCCGTGAGCGAAATTTAGCCCCTAAAATCATCCATGCATGTAACATTAGACACAAACTAGAAAGAAACAGGCCAAGCATGTCATATTAATGAGAATAACGACAACAGTACTTACAATCGTAGATGCGAATGCGACAGCTTCGTCAAGTCCTCTTCGTCTAACCCTTGCCTGAAGGATCCAAGACCTGGATGACACAGCTTCACTGATCAATCTCCTTTGGCTGACTGTAAGTTTCCTCCAAGATCATAAGTTTCACATGTTCAATTCTTCCCCCCATACCACTCATGAGATCATAAGTTTGGTATGATTCTCTCTTTCTGTCCTCACTTATGAGATCATAAGTTTGACATTCTCTATTTTGCAGTCCCCTTTTCACCATTAGAAAGCTTGCTTATATAGCCTTGGAGAGGCTCAACAATCTTGAGATATCCTTGGGGAAGGTGAGGTTTTCCTCCTTCAGTTGAGGATCTGCCCTAGGATCATGGCTGGACTAGGGATTCGAATCCAACTGCCTTCCAAGAATGAAAAGATGCTTCCCCCATTCATATCAACAACTTAACAACCGCCTAGAATAGGTAGCTCTCCCTTAAAAGGGCCATCAGAGCATTATAGTGCTCCCTAGTAAGCTTTAGGGGGCGCCAACGCTCTCAAAATCTATAGCGCTCCCTCAAAAGGGCCAGGGGAGTGTTATAATGCTCCCTGACAGTGTATTGGGAAGCGTCGGTGCTCCGAGATAGTGTAAGGGGGAGCGCTCCTCTCCAAAACTCAGTTTTTGAGGTGCTTTCAGGTGGAAAAAGGTTGTTTGACTTCAGTAGATCAGTTCTCCTCCTTCAAATCAGTCATGTGAGATGTTATAAGTGTCTCCTTAGTGTCGTTGTCATGACAATATGTCTGAACATCCTTTGCGACACTAGTGACCAACTTGCGACACTTGCGAAAGCTGAAGGGAAGATGCGACACTTACAACGACTGATAGGGACAATGCGATACTTATCCGTCTGAGCAATTTTGACGTGTAACAGAATGCCCCCCAAAGTATGAAGTCAGAAGATGCGAACTGATGACTGAAATACTTTGTAGACGTTCAAGCAAGGGTATAGACTCGGAGAACCTGATGAAAGCTGCACACAACCATCCAACAAATATCATGACATATTCCAAAACCCAAGGCAGGCATACCTATGCTTGGGTCATCAAGACTTAGTAGGTTATGGCCGCCATAAAATACACTGCGGATCCATAATTGTATTGATAAAAAGAGATAGCCACCAAAGGTACAATGTGGATCTATACTCTAATGACATGAACTGATCGTAGCCACGAAGAATACAAAGTGGATCTACGAGATAACAAGACATAGCCACGACCAATACAAAGTGGATCTATGTAACGGTGTATGTGTCATTGTTCAAAATAAAATCCTTCGCAACCTGAGCAAAGCATGTATCAAAGTGATGGCTCAACCCAGGGTCTTCTTACCAATCCCAATATGGTATGAATTTGACCATGTGAATAGATGTCCTGACGTCGAACATGGCAGAAACCACTTGATTACCGGTCAATGGTGTTTACCGTTAACAAGTGCGAGGGAGATCACCATTAATGTCAATGATTCCCAAGGTACCCTAGTACATTCCAACGAATGTGAATAGATGAGCTGGGGTCGAACATTCGTGGAATCATTCGATCAAGGGTCAATGATGTAAACCCACTGTCGAATGTGAGGAGGCCTGCCATTGAGGCATGCAGGTCCCAAAGTACTAAATGGTTTCTAAGCCTAATTCCTGGATAATGTGTTGGAGTCGACAGGAATAGACTCATCGAAGGAGGGCCTTGATGTATCCCCCATCAACGACACGAAACAAGCATGAAGATGTAATTGGTAGATCAAAATCATGGACTGACACAGGTTTTGAGACAAGATATTTGGGATGGCTGACTCTTGAGGTGGATACTTCCCTTGAACACTGAGGCACAATAGCGAAACACGACATGGACCAAAACTATGCAGTGGGTACCGTGACTTGCGTCGGGTGACTCAAAGGAGTGAAAGGAAACTCAGAGGATTGGCTCAGTGGATTATGATGTACGCAAAATGACAAAGTGCCGTGTTCAAGGGAGACTCTAAGAAGTGCTAG
>SNQJ01S0032684.1:55804-107105 GCA_010110895.2 Picea sitchensis
GCAAATAATCACCCCATTAATCCATAGAGGGGACAACATTAGGAAAACCAAGAATAGCAAAAAAATTAAAAGGAGCAAACTTACGAGCAAGGATTTTCTCCATCTCGAACTAGTGAAGTTGCCAATTGATCCTTGAATCATGGAGTCACGAGGTGAAAAATGTGTAGCTCTGAATGTGTCTGGTCCTTGTTCACCATCAAAGGACAGATCTTAACATTGTCATTAACCCAGGAAACTTCTCAGGCTGAGAAAGCAGCCGCTGAAACCTTCTCGAGAAAGCTCCTCTGGGTCAGCTTTCAGGTGTGCCAACAGTGGCACAACTGAAACAGTAAAGTGGAAACAATGGAGTCGCCACAGTAGAGTCTCCAGGTGCACAGTAGCAATCTGAATAATTCTGATTTTTGATGCACCTTCAGAATCAATTGGTCGTTGTCATTCTGCCCAGGGAAAATATTCAACTTCGTCCCCGGCAACGACACCAGAAATGTTGGCGTCGAAAGTCACTCCTGGATTTCTAGCAGGAGCAGAGCTCGACACCCATCAATTTAATGTCAGGATTTTTTTATGAGGGGGTGATCAAATGGAAGTAAACTCATAACAATAACGTCTCAACTCTGGAAGTAGGCCAGGCATGCATGGGTGAGTGAGGTCTTAGAGGAACTTCAAACAGTGTGTTGTAATAAGGGTGAGTAGGTGGAAGACTTGCATGAGAAGAGTGCAGGGGTCTGTTATAAACATTGGGTTTCTAACAAACTATGAGAAGAAATGTCCAAAAGCAAGATCTTCTTACATTCAGACGCAGAAGACCAAATAAACCAATAATGCAACAACAAATCATTTATCATAACATTACTGCAACAATTCATGCGAATCATTCGATCATGAACTCTCTGGTATAAGGCGAAAACATAGATGGAACAAGAAAACTGTTTGTCATAAAACAAGAGATCTCAAACACAGATGCATAACCATAGAACTAGAAAGATCATTAAAACTTTACAGTCGGGAGCTTTCCTCTACCATCGATCCTTACAAAAATGGAGAAAACGCCTACATATACTCAAAACAAAACACCGCAGCGAAAACGAGATATCGCATTAATAACATTGCATCTGTATGTCTTCTGACAGTGTGCGCATGCAGACTGGATGATCGTGCACCTATGACAGATGCCATCTTAACTGCGCGTGGCTCCAGCAAGGGGAGTAGCTGAGCCATTAAGTGCCGAGCTAGCGTGTTCAGACTTCCTTTAGCTAGTCGAGGACTCGGGCATGGCTTCTCTGGAAAAATTTGCACACAGGACCCCTTTGAGTAGATCGCTTGCCAGACCCTCGATACCTTGTAATTAATGATTGAGGCGAGGCCTCAACCACCCTCTCTTTTCTTCATTCATTCCTGGCAGCTACTGGGATTTCACATCGAATTGGCACCCGGAGAATGTAGTGCTTCCTCTCTTTGAATCTAAATTCGACGCCTTTGGTCTCCCAGTACAGCCCCTTCTACTCCCCAGGGTGACCACGGGCTGTGACCCTATGCCTATCTACTAGAAAGGATCAATGGGCGTAACGGCCGCTACGCATCCCTCCAAAAAGAATGGCTGAAATGGATTTTCGGTGATTTGGGACCCGAGTGGCCAAATGTCAAACACAAGCGCCCCTCCTCCAGGCCTATTCTCTTATGACCAGGCGCCAGAACCATGGGCCCGGTCCTGAGTGCTATCGGGAATTCGGGGTTAGGGGTTTCACAATACATGAAACGAGGGGTGCCTACTCCTCAAAACCCCAATATGCGATATGCCGACAGGCTTGACACCTATCCTAATGAGATCGGATGGTCCAGATTCGTTTCGGCCCATGGTGCTTCCTGCTGCTAAAACTCGGGCAACTGGTTAGCCCTGAAATCCCGATGGCCATTGATCCACTTCTCTGGATGGATCTCGGCCGCTGATGGTGAAACTTTGCCCGCTCGCTTGACTTGCTGCTGTCGGGAAATCGACACTTACGAGGTTGTGATCCACTTACCTCACGGATCCCCGACTCCCAATCTCCGATGCCACTTGACGCTGACTCCTTCAAGGGTTGACCCCTCCGACACCTGTCCTCCACTATGATCCTTAACCCTGTCGGGAAATCGCATATCGGGATATCACGATTTCTGTTGTCATGTGCACGGGACTTTCAATTCCCCAATCCCCGACTCTATGGGATCTCCTGCCACGTGTCCATGCTATTGTATGGCTCTGATCCTATCGAGAAATCACGGATCGCAATTCCTTCATGCAAGAGTTTCTTGCCTCTGGAAAATTCGATGCTCCAAACGCCGACTCTTCGCTTGATGTATGACGCATGTCCTGTTGAGAGCAATGGATGAGATTCCCTATCGGAGTTTCGAGACTCAAAGGGTCTCAGTTCTCTCGATCTTTTAAACCCCGATGGCTCTAATATCCCGATGACTCCTCTGGGACTCCTCCTCTGCTCGCTAGGACTTAAACTCTGCGCAACTTCCCGAGATCTAACGACAAACAGGATTTTGTCGATCTTCTCTGTGAGATCCTGACCATCCACATCCTCCTCAGCTATCTGCTACGAACGCTGGTCCTTCTGCTGCTGCATTTGGGCATTTTGTGTGCAATCTGCAACCTGGGTGCTTCTGCGCCTAATGAAAAAAATAATCACTAACACGTTATATCATGGACTTTCTTTTAACATTTTGAGTCTCCAACTCCCGAGACCGCGAGGACCGAATTTGGTTTAATTAGAGATAATCGCGATTTGAGGCATCATTAATTTTATAATCGTTTTATTCGCCATATCGCAACTCGAAACTTCGAAGATAAGTTTATGGGAGATTTATATGCCAAGTTGCGAAACCACGAGACTGAGATAATAATGCTTAATTAAGGGGAAGGTAATCTTGGATTAAGTGATTAATTAATCATGTTATAATTACATCGCGACTTCGTGAGTTCGGGGTTTTAGACGCTGTAACTTTCAGAAAGATAGTGCCGAGTGGCGAAACGCCGAGAACAAAGTTTAACCAAGGTTAGATTTTTTGCCTTTAATCCTTGACCAGGGTTATCCCAAAGGGACCTCGTGTTCTCGGCTCTCGGGGCTGTAAAAATAGAAAATTTAGCTTGGCGAATGCCGAGGCGCGAAACCCCGACGACATCTATTCACGAGTTGAAATATTTTACCCTGGTTACCGTTTTGAGTGAAAATTTTTAAACGACTTCGCCACTTCGTGACTCGGGCCGTGCGAAATCATAAATTATAGTATCCGACCTGTGAGATTCTGAAGTAGGGAAAAAAGAGAGAACACTCTTACGAAATGTAGGACCTGTTTCGAGAATAGAAAAACTATTGCTGCTTGCGTGATCAAGCTCTTAGAGATCATCGATCTCTTCGGAAGGAATAAGAAAACCATTTTTTTAGGTTTTAAGCATCGATGAAAATTGTGACAGGTTAAAAACAAAGGCGGCTCCAACACCATGCATCATGTATGGATCCAAGCCACAAGGGATCCCAAGAAGGAGTGGCTCGAGATGTAGTATTGCATCATGAAAAAGGACATGGAATGGATCATTAAATATTGGCCTGCACAGTGGCAGTCACCAATAGAAAAACCATCCATGAGGATAAGCACAACGCAGTCCTCTAAGCCTAAGGATAAGGCCGAAGTAGGCTCATCAACAAGAATAGGTAGTTCAACTAAAAATACTAGAACAACTAGAACACAGACTCAACCAATTGGGAGTAGCGCAGTACCAAAATGGTCGAGGAGGACACCCACTACAGTAAGAACAAGAATTCGACCATAGACCAGGAAGAAAGATACTACACAGGCTACAGAAGAAGGAGATCGAGGTACAACAAGTGGGGTGCAACCCTCATAGACAACAAGGAAACCCATGTAGGAAAATGAGGTGCAAAATAAAATAAGGTATGAGACAGAGGACCCAAACATCACCCTGACAAAGGATGATGCACAACTCATTGTGGACAAAGTCCAAGACCAAGGTGAAGAAGTGGTTTGAGTTGCAAAAGCACAATGAGAAGAGATCATGACCAAGTTTCTAGAGGTCCATGAAAATATACAAAAACTACAAAGCCAGGTGGGATCATGGGCCTCCTGATCTAGATGGATGTCGGTGGCCTCCCACCTATTCCAACTGGCTCATTTTGGTAGTTTTTCAGTTCGACAGTTTTTTCCTAGTTTTCGGGTCCCTAACTTCTGGGGCCATTTTTAGGCCCTAAAAAACGTTTTTAGGGCTCGCCATAGTCAAAATGTGTAGGGTTCATCACATGAAACATGTGTATTCCTAGGATAGACCTTTCAAATAGGCTACATGCGCCTAAAATGGAGATCGTATGAAAAAGTTATGAGCCTAGGAAGTTGATGTACTAACTTACCCAAATGGGGCCCACATGACTTTTGGCACTTCATATCCTAGGTTTAGGTTTTTGGATGTCTATGGTTTTTGACATTCCTATTTATTGTAAAAATTTTGTGAGAACCTCATTATAATAATCTTCTGGTGAATGATCGTAGTCATTGCATCTCTTCTCAGAGATAAGCCACCGCCATTCTAGCAAGCTTATTTTTCGCTGCATTTTACAATTTCATCTTGTTTCCTTAATGAATAGAAACCAGTTTTGTTGTATATATGTTATTCTATGTTAAGAATATTTTGATAATAATATATAGTCATTTTGTTCTGCTCATAAAATCCAGATCACTGATATCAGAGCGGTCTGCTCCTTGTCGTTCTTAATGCGTGTCCCCAAAGAGATCAGGGTACAAAGAATTGGGTCTCAAGCTTGTTTCTCTGGAGGAAAAAATCTCTCGCATGCCCAAGCGACCTCTCATGGAGGGATAAAATAAAGATGACGAGACAAGAGATCCCTTCAAAATGTTGCTTAAGGAATCCCTCATGCAACAGAGGAATGATATGATGGATAGTTTTGCGTAAATCCTTCGGCGACTACCAACAAACGATGCATATTCCTCAAACAAAGGTGCTTCCCCCTTAAATGTACAAATAATCTTAGATATTCCTATATTTGAAGTTCAGATAGATGCAGATGCTATAGAGAAATGGTTGAATTTTCTAGAAGAGTATTTCTTTGTCCATAACTTCTCGAATAGAGAAAATATTACTTTTTCACTCCTCAAAGTTGTTCCCCATGTCAAATATTGGTGGGAAGCTTTATGTGAGCAGAAGGAAACAAAGGAACCCCCATTATTTATAGTTGCGGTCACCTAGGAGTCCTTCAGGGATGCTATTAAGGAACAATACTACCCTGTTGGAAGTTATGATGACTTGTATACAAAATGGACCACACTGCGGCAGGAAAGAGACCAAGCAGTGCCTGAGTTCACAAATATCTTCCATACGTTGTGAACCAAGCTGGGTATCAAATATTCTTAGCGACATCTAGTGCTCAAGTATTGTGGTGGTCCTCATAGATATATCTAGGCCGAAATGGAATTTTTGGACATCTCATCCTTGGGCATGGCCTACAGATATGTCGTGAAAATCAAGCAGAAGCTTAAACAAAATATGTGACAATTTAGGCCTGGGAACCCCTCATAGTAAAATCCAGGAAAGGGTGGCCCCAACCTGCAGACCAAAAGACATATAAAATATAGACTGCTTTAGGACAACCAGTCCAGGATGCAAGAAAAGAAGGACACTAGAAAGACAAAGAAATATACTTGGAAGTGGTGCGACTTCCATAAGAGCCCCTAACATAACACTATTGATTTCCGCTCAAAGAAGTCACTGGTGGCTGAGGTGAAATCCTTTGAATCAGATGCAGTTTTCAACTCTGAGTCTGAACTAGAAAGGGGGAGATGGATCATTGATGCAAAACCCAGTTCTACCATTGCTACCTCCAAGCTCCAACCCGGTGAACCAGACGATCCAGAGGAAGGTGAGGACCTTTGTAATTCATAGATGTGGGTGATGGGTACCCCACTGCAATTCATCCTTGATAGTGGTATCCATAAGAACCTCATCTCAGTAGAGGTTTTCAAGTGACTCACCCTGTCGAAAATGCCACACCTGCAACCCTACACCATCGGATGGCTCCGCCAAGGAAGCGACATCCGCATCAGCCAAAAATGTCACCTGTCATACGACATCAAGCCCCTTCAAAGATGAGGTATTGTGTGATGTTTCCCATCTTGAAGTTTGCAATGTTATTTTAGCCAAACCATATTTATGGAAATGCCATGTTGTATATGAGTCTAGGCATCACATTTCTATTATTACTTTGAACAAGAAATTGTACAGGATACCAGAGGCAGTCCCACCTAGTGCTATTTCCTTGATATATGCCAAGCAATGCAAGAAGGTCATCTCTCAGATGGGGAAGTTTTTCTTCTTCATGATTCGCTCTCAGAATGAGTGAAAGATCACAACCACATCCAGGGCTCCTCGACCAACCTCTCCACACAACATAAGCAAGTGGATAAGGTCGTGGAATCATACTCAAATACCTTCTCCTCACCTATCGGGGTACCTCTGCACTATCAAGTCAAGCACCCCATCGATCTGACCCCCAACGCACCACTTCCCAATGGGCCAGTCTATAGCTGCTCTCTATTAGAGAATGAGGAAATCAAGTGACAGATACAAGAACTGCTCCACAAGGGGCACATCCATCCTATCTCATCACCTTATGAGAGCCCAATCATGATGGTACAGAAGAAAGATGGAACCTCACGACTCTGCATTGATTACTAGGCCCTGAATAAAATCATAGTCAGAAACCAATACCCGATTCCCCAAATCGAAGATCTCCTTGATCAGCTCATGGGGGACAAATACTTCAGTAAGATTGATCTGAATTTTTGCTACCACCAGGTCCCAATAGACAAATGTATGAAATGCCACCTTCAAGTTAAAGGAAGGTCTTTTTGAATGGCTAGTCATGCCCTTTGGCTTGAAAAATGCTCCAGCCACTTTCATGAGGATGATGGACAATATCCTGCGACCATTCACCAATACTTTTGTAGTGGTTTATATGGATGAAATTATCATTTACAACAAGACTTGGGTAGAACACTTGTAGCATAGTCAACAAGTTCTGCACACCTTGCGACAACACAAGCTATACGCCAACTTAGAAAAATGATCCTTCGGCATGGACATGGTCCATTACCTAGGATACATCATTGATCAACATGGTGTCCATATGGATCCAACCAAGATCCAACTCATCCATGACTGGCCAACCCCAACCACACTCACTGATCTTCGGAGCTTCTTGGGCCTTGTCAATTTCTACCACAGGTTCATGTTGGGATTCTCCCATATTGCATGGGCCCTCATCCAAGTAACCAGGGGTGGTGGTAAGGAGAAATTTGTGTGGGGCCAATTCCAACAACAAGCATTAGATGATTTGGAGAAACTCTTGTGCTCAACCCTGATACTTTCACTACCGAACCCGCAACAACCCTTTGAGATTGAGACAAATGCTTCAAAATATGTTGTGGGCATTGTTCTCACTTAGCATGACCACCCTATGGCCTATCATAGTGAGACAGTATTAGATGTTGTCCATAAGTACCCTACTTACAACAAAGAAATGTACTCCATTGTGCAAGCCTGTTGCTAATGGAGACATTACATTATTGGGAAGGAGACAATCATCCACACTGATCATAAGCCAATATAGTTCATGCAAACACAAGGAAAATTGCAGAATGACCGCCATCAGAAGTTTTCCACATACTTGCAACAATTCTACCTCAACATCAAGTATAAAACAGGAAGCGCCAACCGCGTCATCGATTTCCTCAGCAAACTTCCAATTGCGACACTCACCACGGTGCTAGACTCTTGTGGCCATGAGACCTCTAGATGGCCCCAAATCTATGAGATAGACCCAGACTTCACCACCACCTACCAAATTTTGGGCACAAATGCAGTTGTCGCTAATTTCCATCTTCAGGATGGGTTTTTGTGTCATCTGGGCCATATCTATGTTCCATCAAGTGAGCGAGCGAAGATGATATGGGAAGCCACTATAGTCGGGTGGCATGACACTTTGGCATTGAAAATACAGTGGCAATGTTGCAGAAACATTTCTACTGGCTGAAAATTTGACAGGAGGTTAGCAAGTATATCAAGTCCTGCACTGCTTGTGCTATTTCCAAACCGACCACTAAGAAATAGGGCCTATACACCCCTTTGCCTACTCTTGACATGCCATGGGAATCCATATCCATGGACTACATGTTTGGTCTCAGATCCACCAAGCGGGGAAATAATTTTGTTTTTGTGGTTGTTGATTGATTTTATAAGATGGCGATTATGGCCGCCTGCAAGAAGAGTATCACAACAAAGGCCACTGCCAAGATCTTCTTTGAATGATTTTGGGTATATTTTGGAATCCCACAAACCATTGTCTCAGATTAGGACAATCAATTTCTCAGCACATTCTGGTCAAGCTTCTGGTCACTACTGGACACCAAGCTCAACAAATCCACACCCTTCCACCCCCAAACAAATGGCCAAACCGAGGTCGTAAATCAAATGATCGTGCATATCCTTTGCATGTATAATTCCAAATACCCTCACACATGGGATGTGATTCTTCCCTATGTCTAGAATAGCTACAACTGAGCCTTACATAGCTCAACTGGCCACATCCCCTTTTAGGTGGGGTTGGGATTCCAGCCATTGGGTCCCATAGATGTTGCACTACCCCTTGCGGTCACCTCGGTCGAATCATCTCCTGCTCCATCTGAAGCTGAAATAGCCACCCGGTTCATTGAGTGGATCTAGAACATCCATCAATAGGTTTAAGATATCCTACATAAGTCCAATGAAAAGTACAAGAATCCCATGATCAACATCAGGTGCCACATAAGTTTTAGGTGGGCGATAAAGTTTGGTTACATATGTAGAAATAATGCCTTACCGGACCCCATCAGAAGCTTCACCCACTCCATTATGGGTCGTACACCATCACCAAGTTTGTGGGTGATAATTCTTTTGAGCTCAACATTCCTCCTTTCCTTTTCCTGCACTGAGTGTTCAATGTGGATCTCCTTTGACCTTATTTCCCACCATTATTGAACACCTCAGAGATAGCAGAACAACTGACACCAACAGAGCACAACCCTGACAGCATACAAAATGAATCCAATGATCAAATTGTGGAAAAATAGGTCAAGGGAACTCGCTATAAAAGGATCCATCTTTATCGAGTTGTCAAAGAAGGGAAGCTCCTGCACCAAGGCAAGTGGCTCACCTTGGGCCAAATTCAACAAAACTTTCCTCATCTAATGGGGGCAATCAATGCAATGGAGGCCATTTTTTTCTGAGGGGGGAGGATTGATCCAGATGGATGTTAGTGGCCTCCCACCTATTCCAGCTGGCTCATTTTGGCATTTTTCCAGTTCGATAGTTTTTTCCTAGTTTTTGGGTCCCTGACTTCTAGGGCCATTTTGAGGCCCTAAACAACGTTTTTATGGCTTGCCACAGTCAACATGCGTAGGGATCGCCACAGGAAACATGCATATTCCTCGAATAGATATTTCCAACGGGCTATCGTGCACCTAAAACGGAGATCGTATGCAAAAGTTACGACCCCAGGAAGTTGATGTACTAACTTACCCAAATGGGGCCCACATGAATTTTGGTGCGTCATCTCCTACAATTAGGTTTTTGGATGTCTAGGGTTTTTGAAATTCATGTTTATTGTAAAGAGGCCTTGAGAGCCTCATTGTAATCATCTTCTGGCGAATGAGCACATATGTCAAATATATTCTCAGAGATAAGCCGCCACCATTCTAGTAAGCTTGTTTTCCGTTGCATTTTATAGTTTTAGCTTATTTCCTTATTGAATAGAAACCATTTTTACTATATATATGTTAATCTATGTTAAGAATATTTTTATAATAATATGTATTCATTTTGTTCTACTCATAAAATCCAGATCACCTCCGTCCACCAATAGGATAGGACATAGAGGTCACCTGTGTAGAAAGAAGGCAAAGAGACCATGTAGTTTGTCGTCCAGGGAAGGGAAACATTCTTGGTTATGCGTCAAATGATCAAATTTGATTAGGAGACTGTGTAGAAACCCCTGGAAGAGGTACAACAAGTGGAATTGATCATGGAAAACATACCTATGAAGGCCTTATATGGGCTACAGGCCAGTGTGATTGTTGGTTGTTTATTTCCTCTAACTTCTCCTTGGCTGACCTAGGCTCAGATATACTATGGTTTCCAAAACAAAACCCTAAAAATATTGTCCCTCCTGGTAAAATAGAAGGAAACATAGTGCACAGGATGCACTGCGTAGTCTCACCTAAGATAGTTCTTATGGGTGGATGCAATGCTCAGGTTCTTGCAGCCTGGGAATGAGTGGGGATCTGGGATTAACCTCTATGATCTTCATTCATTTACTTTAACATTCATCTTATATTGAATATCTCGTCATTCTTATTCATGCATTTAAAATAGAAGATCTAACTAGTTATTCACGCATTTTTCTAACATCTAATCATTGACAATAAAGGGAATACACAATATTCAATCACATAACACATGATCTATCATGGTTCACCCCATCCTGAGATACGTCCACAAAGATTTGGCTGTTTTGCTCTTTTATTATGGTGTTTCAAAAACTACAACACCGCGCGCATTACAACTCTCGATCAACCGTGTCAAGATCTACAATGAGGCAGACTAGATCACAAAAGGATCCTCAGTCTGGGATCTAACCCTCAAGGTCTATCTTATTTCCTCTCCTCAGCTCAAGATCTTACAAAATGAGATCGGATTTTACAGACATTATGAACCAAAACCAAAAACTTGAACCAAACCCAATAATAGTCTTCGAAAAACACAACAATGACCCCCCTAGACTTCATAAGTACCTATTTATACATTTTTTGGCTTACAAGACATTACCTCTTCTTACCAAAACCCTTACCCTAGCATGTTTAAGTCTTCTTGCATGCGCGCCTCACATGCTTTCCTCCTTTGCATGCGCGTTTGATTTCCACGTGTTGTGTTTCCTGCCAACTGTATTTCTCCCACATTGTGCTTTTATCCAAAATGGGCCTTTGCACAATAGGCCCCCAACACTAACATCTTGACTCGTCCCAAGTCACTGCCTAACTCCAACATCTGTTACTGCTTGTTCCAATGCATCAGACATTTCAGTGATTCTCTGGCACTGTGCCTAAGCCTGACTACTCCTTTCGACCATATCTTTCATGAGCTGCATGGTGACTTAGTTTTGTAGCAGCTCTCCTCCTTCCACACCTTTGTTCTCTACATTCAATTTTTTTGCATTGATCTCGATGACCATATTCTCTTACTTTTCTTGCAGGGGATCCAACTGAATCTGTCGCACCATCTTCTATGCTTGTACTACCTTTTCCTCTACCTGCAAAGTCTTCATTTCCGTGACAGTCTTGAAATTTTCTAGAAGTGACATCATTCTCTACCTCTGTTTGACATCTGCTATGGTTGCATACAATTTATCCTCCTTCCCCTACATCTCTTGTAAGCTCCCATCCTCTATAATTTATTTCCATAGCTGGGTGCTCTTCTCCAACAACTCTGTCATCCTGAGTATGTTTTACGTAATGTTTTCTGCAGAAGTAGTCACATCCTTCTCTCTTTACACTCTGATTTCTAGAGGCATTGTTGGGACTGTGTGCTCCTCTAGTTCTTTGATCTGGTCCTTGTAGTGTTGTGACGTCTACATTATCTTCTACATTTTCTCTTGTGCTAACACTTCCTGTGCTCCTTTTCTATCCGAGATGGTTTGGAATAATGTGTCAACCTAGTTTTCCATTTCCTCCACCTTCTACTATGCCATGTTTTTCTCATGCCCTTCCTGGATAAGTTCCTCCTTTAGTGAGGTGTTGTCTTCCTACGCCAATTGTAAGTTTGTCATGTCAGACCTTGCTCTGGACTGAACCTCTTGCGCAATGCTCACTTGTAATTTGTATAGCGCTTTGGTTGGAATCTTGGGTAACTCCAAGTATAACATCACAATATCCTTTAGTGGCCTCTACGCTGTCTCCTTGTCTATAAACAAAATTTCGGGAGTAATCCAGAAGTTTACGCTCCCCTGCGTTTTGATTTTCACTGTCTCTCCCACTGATGCCCCTTGAGCTAACAGTGGTAATGACGAAGATCCCTGAAGGTGTAAATGCAGATGGTGAGATGGTAGGAGCAGTCAATGGCCTCAAATAATCTGACCATGATGTGTTTGATGCCATAAATGCAGGGGGTCTTAGTGCATATCACAACGCAGGGGAGCATCTATAAATCACTAGGAGGTCGATTGTCCCTATACAATTTTAGTCGACTCCCATTGATCATTCCTCTCAGTTTTGTTCCTCCAAAATATTTCAACTGTATAGATCCCCCATCTGTGACAGTATTCACTTCATATGGTCCCAACCAATGTATTTTGAACTTCCGTGGATCCAAATTAATTTATTGTCATACACCAAGACTAGATCTCCCTTCTTGAAGCTATTTCTCTTGATATGTCTGTCATTCCAAGATTTATCTCTTGCTTTCTGTACTTCTTGGTGGAATCCTACTAGGATCCAATATCCTTCCATCTCCATCAGCTGACTTAGCCTTTCTTTTACTGTGCCTCATCCTGTCATGTTGGTGATTGCTGCTACACGTAGGCTAGGTACTAAGAATTCTAATGGCACCACTGCTTCTTGTCCATACACCAACCTAAATGGTGTCTATCCTATCAAATTTTTGCATGTAGTCCTCTATGCTTATAATACTACTGGTATATTCAAATCCCAATCATCCTTGTTGACATTGCAGATCTTTGTCAAAGCATTCTCTAGGATCTTATTAAAGGCTTCCACTGTTCCATTTTCTTGAGGGTGATATGGTGTACTCTTTCGATGATAGACTTAAAAATTTTCAGTCATAGCCTTGATTGTACTATTGATGAAGTGAGTGCCTTGGCCACTCATCAAAATCCTTGGGCATCCAAATATAGTGATCACTTGCTCCAACAGGAAGTGTGTTGTTGTCTCTGTGTTGCAATCTTTTACTGGTGTTGCTTCTACCCATCTCGTTAAGTACTTTGTTGCAGTAATGATATACCTTTCTCTTGACCTCTTTGTTGGTGGATTAATTGGTCCCACAAAGTATATTTCCCATTTTTAAAATACTTTCAAGGTTACTTGTGGTCTTAGGGGCATCTCATCTCGTCTATTAGGTTTACCAACCCTCTGACATACATCACATCTTTGGAAGTATTCCTTTTCATTTCTGTGCATGGTCGACCACCATAGTCCGACCATTTTTATGGTGTATTCTATGTACTCAAGTATTCAATGATGTCAGTGAAATATTCATCAGCTACTTGGACTGAAAATAATTGTGCATCAGGGAATTTGTACTCTAAATTTGTAGGTTCCTTTCCATTGGTGATCCTTGATAGGTGATCAGGTCCTGCATTCAACTTCCCTAGTTTGACTATCACTTCAAAGTCGAATTCCTGAAACAACAGTAACCATCTACATATTCTCCCCCCCAACACTGGCTTGTTGACTAGGTATTTGAGAGAAGAATGTTCTATGAACATTTTAAATTGTTTCCCAGGTAGGTAATGTTTGAACTTCTGTAGTGCGTATACCATTTCTAGGCCTTCTCTTTCTGTAGTATTGTAGTTCTGCTCTGACTCTGAAAGTTTTCTGCTTGCAAATGCTATAGGATGGTCTAACTCTCCTACTCATGGCTGCGCTAGAATATCTCCAAGTGCTATGGATGATGCATCTACATGCACATGAAATTTATTCTCCCAATCTGGAAATACCATAATAGGTGGGATTACCATGTTCTCTTTGGAGGTGTCCAACCCTTGTTGACAATCCTCATTCCATTGAAATTTAGTATCTTTCTTCAAAAATTTCTCCATCAACGCATTGATATGTGCATATCCTTTTATGAATTTCCTGGAGTATCCAGTGTGGCCCAATGTTGTTCTCAACTGGTGCACTGATTTCAGTGGTGGTAAATTAACAATCATTACAATATTGGCAGGATCTACTAGCAAGCGTTGTTTTCACACTATGTGTCCCAATAGTATTCTGAAAGGTGTCCCAAAGATGCACTTATTGATATTTAATGATATCTGACACTGTTTGTATCTTTCCAACATTATCCTTAACACCTCTACATGGTCCTTCAATAGATTGCATATTGTCCAATCATCCAGGTATACTTCTAAAAACTTATGGATGAATTCTTTGAATGAAACTATGACTACCCTTGAGAATATAGTTGGTGCATTCTTGTTAGGTAGCTAGAGAGGTAGTAGTGGGGGGCCAGAGGGCCCATAGTGATAATAGTGGAGGCCATTCAATGTAAGGTGGACTAGGTCCACTATATTATTAAATAAGGCCCACTATGGTAGTTAGATATAATAAATGTAAGAGGACTTCTTAGAAGGTTCTACTTCTAGNTTAAATAAGGCCCACTATGGTAGTTAGATATAATAAATGTAAGAGGACTTCTTAGAAGGTTCTACTTCTAGAATATTTCTCCTCTAGAATGTTATTAGGTGATGGTAGCACTATATAAAGAGGTTCAAGCAATGTAATGGGACATGAAAAGAAATATTGTATTGTGTGTTGTAGCTCAATAGGAGGATGCCCCCTCGAAGAGGCAAGTGAACAGAAGAGGATCCCTTCCATAATAGGATCCATTGTATGGTGTTGCCCTACCTCAAGGGTTTGGTAATAATATAGAGTGGTTTATTCTATATTGCTTTGTGGATCTATTTTGTATTTGTTATTTGTGGTGATTATATTTTTAGATCTATTCAGGCTCTTAACAAGTGGTATCAGAGCACTTTCATTAACAAACATTGTGGACAAATATTTTTTATTTTTGTAGATTTTTTTTTCGAAGAAGAAAAAGAGGGCCGCGACATTCCAGACATTTTCAGTATATTTATGTGAAAAAATTGCAGAAACAAGTTGTATATCTGAGTTCCTCTTAGAAAAACACCCAAGTTGAAAAAAAAAATCGTCTGAAACAGAGTCCAAGCAATTTTTCAGGGTTTTTTCTACGGACAATGGCGTGATTGTTTTTATTTCTGTAGCAGCTGGAGGCTGAATTTTTCAAAAAAAGTTAAATATATGAGTTCCTCTCACAATTTCACCCAATTTCAAAAAACAAATCAGCCAAAATGGAGTCCGGGAAGTGAAGTTATAAGCATTTTAAATTCAACAGTTTTTTAGGGTTTTTCCAGAAAAAGACGCAATTTTCTGTCGTAACTTATTGTTCTATTTTTTGGGTTTTTTCATGACAACTGTGGGACCGAAGAGTTCATAGGGTGCTCAGATGGCTATTTCCTCTCAAACCCTCGAATAAATTCTATAAATTACTGAAGCATTCAAATCTCAATTGTATGACACATTTGATGCTAGATTGTGTGACCTTGCAGATGGCCTGAATGATAGTTTTCATAGTATTCAAGATTCATTGGATAACATACATGAGATATTTCTTATGGCAGACATCAGGGATGAATATAATCAAGAAATATATGCTTGGTATGATTTTGAGGCTGATTTTGATGATTGGTATATGGATAGTTGTCATTTCTGGGATGACAACCACTTTCATATTTTATTTGATGACTCTAATCCACCTTCTATATAGAGAATCAATGTGACAAATCGAGAGCTAAAGATTATTACCAGTATCCATCCTTCATATTCTACAGTGGTATTATTCCTTCCATATTTTTCTACGACCATTTTCCACTATGTGGATGGATCTTCTTATTTGGATCCACATGACATGTGTCAGTCATTGGAGCATCATTTTGAGTTGGTTATTGGATTACAAAATCTTCCATGGGGAGTTCACATGAGCACTTGGACATGGGACCTGGGCTTACAATGGTGGTTGGACTACTTCAGCATGGTGGCTTTCCTTTCTACATGGGACCTTGGTTCTCCAATATTCTTCAGCATTATGGTCCACAATTATCCATAGGACCCTGGTTTATGGTTGTACATCAAGCGTTGATGACAACGCTTTCATAAGGGGGATGGAATGTTAGGTAGCTAGAGAGGTAGTAGTGGGGGCCCAGAAGGACCATCGTGATAATAGTGGAGGCCATTCAATGTAAGGTGGACTAGGTCCACTATATTATTAAATAAGACCCACTATGGTAGTTAGATATAATAAATGTAAAAGGACTTCTTAAAAGGTTCTACTTCTAGAATATTCCTCCTCTAGAATGTTATTAGGTGATGGTAGCACTATATAAAGAGGTTCAAGCAATGTAATGGGATGTGAAGAGAAATATTGTATTGTGTGTTGTAGCTCAATAAGAGGATGCCCCCTCAAAGTGGCAAGTGAACATGAGAGGATCCCTTCCATAATATGATCCATTGTATGGTGTTTCCCTACCTCAAGGGTTTGGTAATAATATAGAGTGGTTTCTTCTATATTTCTTTGTGGATCTATTGTGTATTCAATATTTGTGGTGTGATTATATCTGTAGATCTATTCAGGCTCTTAACAATTCTTCATCCCAAAAGGCATGATTGTGTAGTGGTAGGATCTCCATTCTGTGGAAAAAGTGGTCTTGTACATGTCTTTTGTAGCTATATTGATATGATGGTAGCCTAAGAATCCATTTGTGAATGAGTGTGATTCTTGTCCTCCCATATATCTCTGCATCACTATGCTCTTTTTCTCTGCACTGAATCTAATGCGCAGTAGTCGCTTGCATTGATACCAGTCCCTAACTATTTATTTGTGCGCACCCCACCATCTTGCAGGTGTTTCCTTGAGTTCTATGTCCAGGGATAATAGCCTCTGATTTTCCAACACCCCATCTTCATATATTATTAGGAATTATTCTAAATCATTAATGCCATAGAAACTTGGATGTTCCCTGATTTCTATACCCACCCATCTTACTGTGCGGTCTATTCTTGCGCACCTTCTTGTGGATACTTCATGTAATCTCTACTGCCAATTCTCCAACCCTATATCTGAGTCTGAAGCACATGATGTGATACTTCTCCAACTAAGTATCCCATCTGTAGTTGGATTCACACAATCTTCTTCACACGTGGTGGTTCTGTATAACTAGTTGATTTCCTCCAAGTCTAAGCAAGTGGGTTCTACAAACCTTTCTCCTTTTGATGGGTCTAGTGGTGCAACGAATCTATATTCTCCTAAATAAAATGCCATCTTCCTTGTATTCAAATTGATTATGGACTGGTTTTCAAATGCCCAATCCAAACCAAGAAATGTTGGATAAGGTGCCGTGCCATCCACTATTTCTATCACTACAAAATTGATTTTAGTGTGCACTCCATCCAGATCTACTGTCACACCCTTTAGCCTTCCAATTGGAAGAACCCTATGTTGATTTGCTAGTTTTAGCTGAACAAGTGAACATCCTAATGTGGGCTCTCCCATACATTTCCATGTCTTCTTGGGTAACACATTTACTTCAGATCCTAAATCTAGTATAATATCCCCCATGTTGAAGTCTCCAATGTTGGAATTCAGTCTGAATTATTTTCTTATTCTCCTCCTTGTATGCAGATGATTAACCATTTTCTGCTCTAGCTTCCCCTCTACCTCTGTGTTACATATTTCTACCATATTTTGTAATGATTTAACATATGATTGATCGTTTAGTAGTTTAACAAAGGATTGCAAAAAATCCTTTATGGTACTTACTTGTCCGAAAGGTTGTGTTTCATGGGTGTGGTATAGTGATGAAGGCATATCATATGTTGGTATGTCTTGATCATGTTGCATGGTTGATTTCGACGCAATATGTTACTTGAGGAACTCTTGTCTTGCCTCCTTGAATATTTCTTTTTCTTTCCCTGCATCGAACTATTTCAATGGTTCAGTATTATTCTTCACCCATTAGTGTTGCGCTAGATCTTGCTGTGCTATGTCATCTCCTATATTATCTCCTCCATGCGTAACTATGTTGATATTTCCTCCATCATCCATTGCTTCTATAGAAATCCATTGAACATTCTGATTGTTTTGATTTCTCTTTTCCTGGATCTTCCCCAATAGTGTTGGACAGTCTTCTGTGTCATGATCTGATGCATGACAATACATACATGTCGCAGGTGGAGGTGGACATTCTCTTGCATAGTGTCTTGGCTGTTGGAAGTTATGACATACCACCGGTCCTCTACCTCTTCCAAAACCTCCTCTACCTCATCCTCCACCTCTGTATCCAACTCTATTTCCTCGCGGTGTGTTATATTGAGGTACCTGATTATATTGCATGGGATTATGCTGTGGTTGCATGGTATTGTACTGCAGCTACACGATGTTATATTGTTGTTGTGAAGTGTTATATAGGGTTAGTACTTGGTTAAACTATGGTGGATCTTTCTCTGTCATCATTTCTTCCTGCACCCTATAGGTGTCTGATGTTCTTTCTCTGATCAAATACATTGTCCTACAATCTTTGTCATCATGGCCCACTGAATTACAGAAGTTGCAGTATGAACTCTTAGGCACTGTATGGTATTTCTACATCATTGGAAAATGATATGGATCATGCCCCTGTGTATTACATATATTACACCATAGTCCTCCTAATGGAAAAGGTTTTGGTAGTCTTGTTTCCATGTACTGTGTGAAAGTTGGGCATTCATTATTGTGGTGTCCTTATATCCTACACGTGGTACACCAAACAACTTCTCTTTAGTCCTTACCCTTGTTCTGGTTCAGTTGAAATGTTAAATTCTTCAGATCCTCCTTCAACTCCTCTATTGTTGGATTTCTCTTCTTATATTGGTTCTCTTCCAGTTGTAAGGCTACTTGTAGAGCCTCTTCCTGAGTTTGAAAATTTTGTTGTCTCAAAGGTTATTTCAAGTGTGGTAGCAGTGAATTCACAAATAGATGTATATGCTACATATCTGTCATGACATACTTCATATTTCCCTTCAATAATTTGAATCTCTGGTCAATCTCCCAAATAGATTCTCCTATTTTATGTCTGATATATATCATCTCATTCATGTAATGATCCTCTGAGCTAGGCTTCTAGAATTCATTTATCACCAGCTTCTTGATATCTACAATCATTTTGGTTGTTCCTATTGGATTGTTTGCAGATAAGCTCATGTACCAATCCAGTGCATGATCTCTTAGTGTGATAGCTAACTGCACAAGTTTTGTATCCTCATCTGTGATCTGACTTGATTCCCAGATCTTTTCACAGATGAACAAGTGCTTCTCAGGGTCCTCATATGCCTCTCCCTTGAATTTTGGTACCCTGATGGTGGGATCATGTCCTACCTTCCTAAGTGATGAACTATGACCTCCACGCGGTGTAGATCCTTGACTAATTCTTCATGAACTAACTCCCCTAGTTGTTTCTCCCTGTGTAGATGTACTTCCTGCCATGTTTCTTCCACTTAAATTTGGTTGTCTAAATAGTGGTGTTCTTTCTGGTGTATTAGTCATTCACGGGTTTATGGGTTCCATACTGACACTGATATGGATAGGATTTATGCCTTCGGTTCCTACCCTTGGACCTCTTTTCTTCCTTTCATATGTCACATGCAGGATTTCCTCAATCTTCTCCACATCCCAGAGATCCTCTACCTCTTCTTCATGACTTTTCAAGCCTTCCCTCATGGTTATGGATCTCTTCTTATTGCTCATATTGTATTGTTAGGGTGCTCCAATGTGCATTAATATTCCATATATTTCCATGATCTGCTTGATATCATCTTCCTCCATCATGATTGGGTCCAAGGCCTCCTCCTTCTTTCCTTTATCCATCTCTTCCTCCATTTCTCTGGCTCTTGTCAGTGCTTCCCCCCTTCCCCCATGCACATAGGGAAGTTTAGTTGTTTGATGCCATCTTCATTACACCTTTGTTATATAGTAAAATATTGATGGAAGTATACATCGATCTGATATACCTACCTCTAGGTCCCTTCAACAAAATATTTCTCTGTTGCACTGTAAGACTTTGCAATATCTACTGCAAATTTTGTGATAAATCCTCCAACAATGTTGTCTAACCATAAATCTATTGCGTTTGTAAATTTATTGTCAACTTGTTGTAACTACGCGATCTCCACATAATTCCACTATAGTTTTCTGATATGATTTGTAGGGTGGTTGTATTTCAACCTGAATATCCACTCCTGCAACACATGTGGGAAATCACAAAAAAATACTTCATGCAAGTCGCTAAATACGTACTTGTCCAAGTATTTGTGTGGTGTTAACTTCAAGTTTATGTTATCTTTCTACACAAATTATAGCTCCTTTATTTTCAACCAGCTCTCGATCTCCGCCTTTGTTGGGTTCCACGGTCTAAACAACCCCTTTTATATTCTCATTCTTTTAATGTTTGCTCACCATATCTGACATTCTTTTCACAAGTCTTCAACATATCTCATTCACTCAATCCCATTTTCTTCCAACCAGGAATAGAACCATTTGTTGGTTGTTTATTTCCTATAACTTCTCCTTGGTTGACCCAGGTTCATATATACTATGGTTTCCAACAAAACCCCCTAAAACTATCGGCCCTCCTAGGAAACCAGAAGGCAACACAGTGCATAGGATGAACTACGCAATCTCACCTGATATAGTTCTTAAGGGTGGCTGCAATGCTCAGGTGCTTGCATCCTAGGAATGAGTGGGGATTTGGGATTAACCTCTGTGATCTTCATTTGTTTACTTTTATATTCATGCATGTAAAATAGTAGATATAACTAGTCATTCACACATTTGTCTAACATCTAATTATTGATAGTAAAGGGAATACACAATATTCAATCACATAACACATGATCTACCATGTTTCACCCCCTCTTGGGCTACGCCCACAAATATTTGACTGCTCTTCTCTTTTATTATGGTGTTTCCAAAACTATCACGCTACACACATTACAACTCTCCATCAACAGGGTCAAGATCTACAATGAGGCAGACTAGATCACACCAGGATCCTCAGCTTGCGATCTAACCCTCAAGATATACCTTATTTCCTCTCTTCAACTCAAGAGCTTACAAAATGAGATCAGATTTTACAAACATTTTGAACCAAAACCAAAAACCTAAACCAAACCCAATAATAGTCTTCGAACAACACTGCAACGACCCCCCCTAGACTTCCTAGGTACCTATTTATACATGTTTTTGTCTTACCAACCATTACCTCCTCTTACCAAAAACCTAACCCTAGCATGGTTAAGTATTCTTTCATTTCATATCACATGCTTTCCTCCTCTGCATGCACGTTTACTTTCCACGTGCTGTGTTTTCTTCTAGTTGTATTTCTCCCATGTCATGCTTCTCTCCAAAATGGGTCTATGCCCAAAAATCATGCAAGAAGTGCAGTCTAGGTTCCATGTGGATGCCACGAATTTAGAGGTGGGTAGAGGGGTCATAGAGATGCTCCAAATAACATGTGACTAGTTGACCGCAGAGAAGGAGTAAGAGAAAGAACACACATATATATTGGATAAGGGATTAACAACGATGTACAAACACATCCCAAACACTGTGCAAAGAAGTAGAGAGAAGTGCAGAGGAGAAGATAAACCTCATTTCACAAACCATCGATCAGTAGAGACAAGAGATCGAGGAACTAAAGGAAATTCTTAACCCTGTGACTCCTCCAGCGGTTAGAGAAGAAAGGAAATAAGAAGCTACACTCCACATGGTTGAGATGGAGAAACAAGCAAGTGCAATAGAAGAATTGTTTGATAGAGTTACGTATCTCTGGATAGCATTGGAAGAGGACGAGCAGGTCCAACAGTGGGACAAGGAAGAGGAAAGATTCAACGCAACCATAAAAGACTGAAAATAGAGGTAGAGAAAAATGAGCATAACATAGTGCCTGAAGGGTACTCAAGATATGAATAAGATGCAGTTAGATTTTAACGCAGCGCAGAGGTAAAAGCAAGAGAGATAAGTAGAAGTGGAACCCCTCCAAGAGAAAGCAGTGCATATAATCACGCAGTTGGAGGAGGAAAAAAAAACATGCACAAGCACAAGCATAGAGCACAATGCTAATGCAGGAGAAAATAACAACGCAGACACTAGAAGTGCTAATAGGAAAATTTGCACAGATAAGAGAAAGAGGAGAACAACTAAAGGACAAGTTCCATAGCGTGGAAGAGGTTGTTCGGGAAGTACACACTACCTAGGTGGCTCCGGATGAGCTACATGTCAGTGTTGGGGGCATGTTGGGCGTAGGCCTAGTTTGAAAAAAAGGTCTATTTTTGGAAGGAAAAACCCAATTTTGGAGAAGAACGACTAGTAGGAAAATGACATGCAAGGAAACGTTGCATGCAAAGGAGGAAAGGATGCAAGGTGCACAAGCAGGAAAACCTAACCATGTTAGGGTTAGGGTTTTGATAAGAGATTGTAATGACTAATTAGCTTGAAAAATAACATAAATAAGAACCTAGGAGATCTAGGTTGGGGTTGGTGGTGGTTCCAACTTGTTTTGGTTGGTTCTGATTAGTTGAGATACTAGTTTAGTTCGATTATTATAGTTCTGATATATTTTGTTAAGATGTTGAGTTGTAGAAGAGCCAAGTAGGCTAGATTTTTAGGGTTAGATCAGAGGCTGAGGAGCCTAGTGTGATCTAGTCTGCCTCACAGAGGTTGTTGAACCTTTTCCATGGTTGTATGATCAAGGATGTAGTGCGCGCAATGCCATATTTTGCAGCAAACCTAATAAAATAGAAGAAAATATAGATCTTTGTGGACGTAGCCCTAGAGGAGGTGAACCACAGTAAAATATGTGTTATGTGTGTTGTTTATTTCATATTTACCTTCTACCAATATTTATCTATGAATGGATGAATGAATGGTTCAATTATATCTATTAGAATGCATGCATAGGCTTAACAGATGAATGGATCTTGAGAATAAAAGCAGGAATAGCCAATTTAAGTCCTGAAGAAGATAAGGTAAATCATGTATCCCCACTCATTCCTAGACTGCAAGCACATGAGGATTGCAATCACCCATAGAACTATCTTGGGTGAGACTGTGCAGTGCACTCTGTGTACTATGTTGACTTCTGGTTTACGAGGAGGGCCGCTAGTTTTAGAGGGTTTTTGTTGGAAACCTGTTTCAGATCTGAACCTGGGTCAGTCAAAGTAGATAGAGACTCGAGAGAGATTAATAACCAACAATTCCGATATGTGTAGATATAGAAGTTTGTCACCTATGTACTTTTGTTGATTACATTAATAGAAATACTATTTTCCCGTCCAATTATATCTTGAAAATATTTTTGTTACTTTCCATGGGCATATTTTTTATACATGTTAATGGATTATGCTAGTTTATATGCTAACGTTTCATATAATTTCCATATGCTTGTGTATCTTGGATGTTGAGGACAAGTTGTAGGTATCAAGCGTTGGATAGTGAGCTCAACCATGGTATTCTTTAGATGTCCAGAAGAGGTAGGCTTCTAGCCTTCCTTTTGTTACCATTTCCATTTTTCTAGCATACTTGATATTAGAGTTGATTTCTAGGTATTGTTCCATATGTTGAGGTTTACCCTGGCCATAGAGAGATTTTCCTCGTAATAGAAATCATGAATTCACTGGGGAGTCTCCCTTTCAAGGTTCTTTGGTGATTTTTCTCCTTTATTTCTCTCTATTTTCTTGATTTTATGTGTCACCTATTGCTTGACAGCCTCTATTTTTCTTTGCACTTGAGTTTATTTTCCTAACCCTTTCCCAGTCAGTGTCTTTCTTTTCATACGCGAGATTTACCTTGAGAATCGCATACATACGTGTGTTGTCTATGTTTAGGGAATGTGCATACACTTATGTTCCATGGAAAATCATGTACACTATTTTTTATGTCATTTTGGCTATCATTAGTGTTTGTTGGGTGAGTTTTGCTGGTTGATGAGATTTCTTGGGTCCCTGTCCTATATGTTGAGTGTCTATAGAGTGATAAGAAGTTGTGCCATTGTTTAATTTTTTGGGCGAACTCATTTCTTATCATTTTTCTCATTTGATTTCCTTGCATTCTAGTCTGGGTAGTCGCTTCTTAGTATCCTTCTTGTCTTGTCTTCTTTTTCTTGCAATAAGGTCTGCATGAGAGGTTGTTTATTTAGTCCTTTCATTTTCATTTCATTATATTGAAAACACAAAAGAAAAAAAAATTATTTTTGCATTTTATTTAGAGAATTTGCACTTTTTTTTGCATTACATTAGTTCTAGAATGTTAGGAAAGATTCCACCTCATTGAAACTGAATAGTTTGCATCATCTAGAAGCACACCATTTCTTTGAAAAACAAGACCAATACCTAGCAGTGATTTTACATTTTCTTCTTTTTTATATGATGAGTCATAACACCATTAGTTTCACAATCGCACCTCTTGAGTAAGATGAAGCCACTAAAATTAACGTTGAATAATTAAAGATGATTAGAAATGATTTTATTTTGTAGGGTACATAAACAAGTTCAAGATCTAGGACCTTGGAATAGGATTTTGTGAGTAAACTTCTCCAAGGCTATAAAAATCAACGTATGTGTATGACTAGGGAGTGGTGAAACCCATTGTATAATTGGTTTCCTCATGAGGCTCCACTCACATGAAGTTAAGAACGAGGTCACATGAAGTTGGTTGTAGAGATATCCCTTTAATACCTTCCTAGAATCAGAGATACTTATGGGGTTCTATTTGTATTTGGAGATTTCGCTAGTTCCTTTACCTCCTTGAGAGGCAGTGCTTTTGAGACTTCAAGATTTTCTACCCTGCCCATATGGTGGATAAGACCTGTGATTGCTTGTCCGAGCATTGTTTATACTGTGGTGACCTTAGTTGCTTGACCTAGGTATCCACACAGGTTTCTTGTATGGGTTATTCTACAGGTACCCTGAGTCCAATAGGGATCAGACAACACACAAACTTTATGGAGGATTTTCTCTCTAGAGGAATATGACCGAATTCATTGTGAATCCCATGAGGGTCCTTATAAATGATTTTGTTACCTACCATCTATTGTTCAGGAGTCTTATCCCGTCCTAGGAGAGGCATACCTTCTTTAGTTTGGGAGGTCCCTTCAACCATCATATCCTGTTTGTGTGCATTGGAATTTAGTTTTATTTAGGAGTGTTCTCTTTGTATATTAGGTCGACTCAGTATTTTATCTTATGTTGTGAGTTCTAAGTCATCATGGAGGAAGGCCAGACTCTTCGCAGGTCTCTCCGTCTTTTAGATCAAGTACATCAGTTTGGTTTGATACCGGAACCTCCTCCTAAAAGGCATAGATTTAATAAATGTGGTACATACATATTTGCCTCTCAGGTTCATGATCATCCTACCATGAGTATTGATTCATATATGAATGTGTCAGGAATCCCTTCGACTCCAACCTCCACTATGGTTAGTGGAGTCCCCTCAACTCCCTCATCATCAGTTGTTTGGATTCCGGAGACTCCCTTGCTTAATGATACCCATCCCATGGTCTCTGCTCAGTCCACATGGACGAATCCTTTTTTATTATCGACTGGTATGCCTAATCATAGTAATCAGTGAATTCCTTGGGCCTCTAATTCTTTCTATTTTGGTATGCCAGATATGACTTCGCACTTGTCATCCTCCATTCCAACGTCTAATGTAAATCCTAGTTTTGGGTATGGGGGTACTTCACCCCCTTATACTCCTTTATCATTTGGTGGGGGTCATATCCCTCAACCAACTCCCACAATATGAGGTTGGAATCCTCCTTCCTATTGACCCAATCCTACATACAATTTTCAAGGGTGGAGTGCTCAAATGGGCAGTCCTTCTACTTTTTATATCATGTACATGCATCCTTCTTCTACAATTCATGCTCCTATGAAAATGTTTCTTATGGAAAACCTCCCTCTAACCTCTATTGTTCCATCAGGTGGGAGTCAATTTTATAGTATGGGAAACCCCCCACATGGATTTCCTTCGTCTAGGGGAAATATATATCCTCACATGAGTAATCCATATCCTATCACTTTCTCCTTGTAAGTGACCCCCTCGGTGATGATGCCCTTACAACCTTTTATGAATCAGTTGGGAGGAGGATACTATCTTACAAGACAGGACCATGGTGTATACCAGAACCATTCTTGGCCCATGATCTCTCAAAACTAGTCTTTCCCAGGAGCATGGTCTCAAACACTGCAACCAAGGCTCCCTTTTTTGGCCACGTTGAATTTGCTAGGATTGTCAAAATTGATGAATGACCCAATGCATAATGATCCGTCATGGCCCCCCATTCCTACCAAGCTTCCCTCTGGCATTCAAAAGTTTGAGGGAAAGAGTGGTGATGACCCAGATGATCATGTGACTACCTTTCACCTATGGTACTCGTCAAACTCTTTTAATGAAAATTCTATTCATTTGAGACTGTTTCAATACACCCTTATGGGAGTTGTCGTGAAATGGTACATCAAGTTACCTGGGGGCACTTACTGAAATTTTAATGAGTTGTTATTGGTTTTTATCAACCACTTCCAATTGTCAGTTTGTTACAATGTCAGCATAGAAATTTTATTGGCTTTTCATCAAGATAAAGCCACCCACATCTCGGATCATATTCAAGATTGGCATAGAAGGAAGAGGTTGATTAAATTAAATAGTCCTCCAGAGTTTTTGTTGGAATGGTTCCTCAAGTCCCTATTTTATTACATTTCAAAGGATGTTTTTACTTCTAGAGTGACGTCTAAGGAAGAGGCCATCTTTAAATCCCATAAATTGGATATTATATATGCTCAATCTGGGATGCTCTACAAAATTATTCCTAACACACTGACAGTCGAATTTTGATCCTAGAAAAAATCCTGGGCCTCATACCAATGGAATCGTAGGATCCACAAGTGCCAAGTTTGTAGACCAGGTGACAAACTAGTATGTAGCAGGAAAATATACGACTTTGTCCCCATCCACCCAATCATTGGATGTACATTCCATGCAGTTGACGAAACCAAACTGTAACCAGTAATATGGAGGGAACAATAATAAAAGTCATAATAATAATTAGAAGGGTGGGAATAATAATAATAATAATAATAATAAAAGCAAGGAAAACCATAATAATGATAAATCTAATAATAATGCTGGTGAGGTCAAGAAAGAGAAGAAGAAGGTGAAGTTTCCATGTAAACTTTGTAAATAATATCACCTTACCCACTTGTTCCCTAAAATTGAGGAAGCCTTGAGGCTTATAGCGTAGGATCCTGCTGTGTTGACTAACCCTTTTCCACATAATAATAATATGACCTCGAGAGCCTCCAACACCAAAAATGCGTCGAGTGGAGGTCAAAATCCCTCGACATATGATGGTGGCCATCAATGTGTCAATATGGTTCGATCTAAGATTATCGTATTCACTAGGACTCATGACTATGGTTCTTCACAACCTGTTTTGGGTCCAGATCCTCCTCCACTAGAAACACCTTTGCAGATAAATAAGTTTGAACCTCCACCTCACATTCTGAAAGGAGTCCTTAAGGTATTTTCTCACAATCCTAATTTTAGAGTTGCCCAAAATTACTTGATTGTCGAGGATTTGGGCCAAACATCATGTGCGATGTCGGCTTTGGAGGTACTCTAGACATGTCCTACATAGAGAAATTCCTTTCTATCTACGTTGGGAGCTCTAGACCTGAGTGGCTGAAAATTTATGAAGTTTGATGTCGTGCATGTCAACCCTATATTACTTTACCATGTGGCCTTTCAAATCCATGTGTAAAGTATGAATATTACCATCAAACGTATTGTCATTAATGAAGGTGCATAGACATCGGTGATGTCTCTATCTTGTTGGAAAGCCATTGGATCTTCGTCACTTTCTCAATCTATGACCATGTTAACTGCATTCAATGGATGTTCTTTTAGACCTCGTGGTATCCTTCCCTCTTTCCCGGTCTAGTTAGGTGGTAAGGCTACGGAGTTTGAGTTCGAGGTGGTTGATGCACCCCTCGACTACAATATTTTATTGGGGTATAATTGGACTTATGCTATGACATCCATTGTGTCATTGGTGTTCCAAATTTTATTATTTCCTCACGAAGGGAAGATTGTAATGATTGACCAATTGTATTTTACGCACCCTAGTCCTTTTACATCGAGGGGACCTTCAATCCCTATTATCGATAATTCTCATTAGGAAAATTAGAATGTTGGTGTTGAAATGTATTCCTTCTTGATAGGAACCTTTAATTTCTCAACACCAATATCGTACATTAATTCCATTTCCGATGAGTCTTCATCGTCATTGAGGTACATTCCCTTATGTACTTCATATTTTAATGACCCATGGACCCTACCTTCTTCAGCTATGTCGTATGAAGGTCACTCATCAAGATGGTGATGCCACTGTCTATAGTAGAAATTATGTACCAGAATATACAAGAAGCTACTGCAGACCCCTATCCTTTATCCTTATAGACAGAAGAGGTGTATCACGTCTTAGAGCCCATATGGGTTGCACACTCATCTAGTTAACATGAATTCCTTGATGATACTTTACCATCGGATGAAGAAATATTAGAGGCCATGTCTAGTCTTGATATGCCTTGGGAAAACCTTCATCATAGAACATAAGCAGTCTTGACACTTGATGCAATGAGGATGATCTTGATATTCATGTGAGTACTAAGACAATGATCTTTAGACTCAGGTTCTCAATCACCCTAATATGGAGTTGGCTTCCCACTTTCTCTATGTCTTCAACATAGTAGGTGGCGATGTACTCCTCCATATATCTCCCACCTCCAGCCCCTTGGGCCTTGATATTTACCATCTCACTTCGACGAGACAACCTTGTGATAAAATAGATTTCGTCCACCTCAATTCTCAATGGTTTCCCATCGCTATTGAAGGAATCAGTCTCTGGATCCCAATAGTTTATCAATGTTTGGAGAAACCTCACTTGGGACCTCATTCGTTTTATGGACTAAAATTTATAGATGCCACATCTTTTCCTGGACTAATACATGGGAAGGATTTTCTTTTCCTGCATACACGGGGTCGTATATGTGACCCAATGAACTATAGCCCACGTACACCCTATTTTCAACCTTATGGCCTCAAAAACTAAAAAATTTAAGACTAAATCTAAAACTTAAACCATGGAAATGGAAGAGTACAGGATGAACACTTACTTGGTCCAGACGGTTTCCAATTTCGTTTATCATAACTCCTAGAATCATCACTGGAAGATCGTGGGTAAAATGGTCTCAAAAGCATTATGTGGATAAAAAACTCAAATAACATGGTAAAACTTCTTATTTTTACTATTTGTAGAAAATTTTACCCACTTTATATAGTGTTTACCCTATCTTTCCTAATTTTGAGACCATATGGACTAATTGTGTAGTGTACCTTGGTTTGAAGTGGTTTTTCCAGGGTTTAATGGATTTCTAGCATTCTTCAGCCTGTTTGTGCCTCTGGAAGGTGTATATCATCACTGGCATATAGGATAGGTTCTCACCCTGCTTTTCATTTTTTCATCGTTCTATGACCGCGATTCATATGCCCTAGGTACGAACCCATTTTTTAGTAACCCAAAACCTTCTCACTGCCACTAGAAGTGTCATTATTAAGTGGTAAAATCTTACAAAACATGGGTACCCTATTTAGAACACTTTTTTCCATTTGGTGCCCATGTAGAAGTTACTCCATAGGTCCGTGAGTCCCTTATAGTATTTACATGAATTTGCATTTGAACCTCATTACTCTTACTCAATCTCATTCTGACCACTACCTATGGGACTCCTGTCGAGTCTAAGTTAATCTCTTTTCTGACTCCATAAAAAATGAAAAAGATTTATGAGTGAACTTGTCTCTTTCTCACTTATTAAATGGATTTGAAAGGATGTCTATTTCGGTATAATTTTAACCCTTTTCTAGACCAAATATACTATTTACAAAAAAGGAATACCCCAGTCACCATTGACTAGAAGAGTTCTCCTGGGTATTGTTTTATACTTTTTTGGGCCTTGGGGACTAAATATATGAAAAAGGACACTTTTGGAGGTAAGTCGTGATTGCAACTCATTATGATACTTGCATTGTTGATCCTAATGCCAACTCCCTCTTTCTCGTTATAATCCTATTTCCCTAGAAATTCTCAGCATTAGACAAACATTGCCATTAATATCAATTTTGCAACTTGACACCCCTTTACATGTAGAGGAAACATCCCCCCAAGTGTCCATGTCTTGCATGCGTTTCCCTGCATTGAGAATAGGTATGTTCCACTCCTTGGAGATATTTTCTTACTCGTGACACTCGTTTCCTCTCTTGTATCATAGCATTTATTTTATGATGAAAAAACAAAAAAAGATGGATGAGAAAATAATATTATCTCCTATCGGCAACAATCATGTCGCCTTTGAACATATCACAAATTCTTGATTCCATTTCATCCAAGGTTTGGGTTTATCATGTCATTAGGAATTTGAGCTCGTTACTTAGATTTTACTCCTTCAATTGGTTATTTTTCCAGTCCCTATGGAGAATTTGTTGATGCCTCCTACGTCACAAACTTTTGTCAATGATTAGTGTTAAGTCTATGTTTCCTAGGTTATCCATCCATCTCATGGTATTTTTCAAAGGAAGTATAATCATGTGTCGGCCATTCCTAATAAATCTTGACTTTGGATGTCGACCATACCCATCTAATAATGACATGAAGTTGTTGTCCTATCTTGCACCCTAGGCCTACTTTCCTCATTGGTAGGTGACCTTGAACCCAGTAGATGACATCTCAACATTGGTCATTGACTAGGGGGTTTCCCTTGTGTTCGATGACAATAAATCTATTTACACATTTGGATTCATGTAGTTTCTTGGATTCCATCAGACCCTATTGGTGGTTTCCTAGCCCTTATCGACATTTTTCATTATTGGATGCTAGTCAAAGGGTCTCTTTCATATACTACTTTCATCTAGTGCATGTGAGAGACGCACATGGTCGTTAGTTAGTGAAAATCCTATTCATCTGAGTTCTTCCTAATCATCAAGCTATTTCTTTGTACCTCGTGATAGATTATGAGAGATTCCTTAATGCTATCTTTTCAACGGGTCTCCTTCCATCTACTTCAACTTATCTATTATGGAATTGAGATCTAGAGTCATAAGAGTACCTAGAGGCTCACACTCATCAGTGGTAGGTTCTCCCACCATCGAAAGTTGGGAATACATCAATGTACCCTGATCGATGGATTCTTCAAGTGTTCAAAATCAACACATTTATTCACACTTGTTGAATGTACTCAGTTCCTTGACACCCACTTTAATTATTGTGGGTTATCTCATGCTTGTTAATGGTATACCTAAATGACCGGTAATCAAGCAAAGCCTCATTGTTTTCGAATTCAACTTCTTTATTCACATGATGTAGACTTGCACCTTCGGTGGATAGTGTAGAAGACCTCCAATTCACAATAGAATCATCCCAAATATGTTGTTGTATTTAATCGGACCAACATGTATATGACTTCAATGATCATGAAAGATCATATTGTACTACATTGTATACATATATCTTCATTTTATTTTGAGACTGGATTCCACTGTGTTTTGTTTATGACTATGACCACCTATGGCATATGCCTACTTTGCATTGCCTATTCATGGACCTAAACAACTATTTGTTATATATCCATATGCATCTAAAGTGTAATCAAGATTGGTATCCATGTGTACAGAGTCAATATGAATTGTAATATTCTCATGGGTGACTAGTTCTTCCAATTGGGTCCTCACTACTCCACTTCTGGGAATTATAATTTATTTCCTCTATCGTGATTGCTCCTCTGACCTCACACATTAGGGGGCATCTGTTACATAAATTTTTTCCAGACTCATGAATCTTTCTTTGATGGCCTTCCCTTTCCCTATGCAGACACAAATCCCCCATTTTTCTCATTTTAGAGTCAAAAATTTAAAATTTTGTACATATGTGGGCCACAGTTAGACAACTCACATATATGCAGGTTGCTCCATTAAAACCCACATACATTGGGTTTTGTGCTCAAAAATTAAAAAAATATGTCGGGTTTCCATGCCAAGTCACAAGATCTATGATCCTTGACCTTCCATATACTGGAAATGCCTAGACTCGACTCTTCAAGTCCATTTTAAGGCTACAAATTGAGCCATATACAAGCCTTGAAGAAAATTAAACATTGAGAGAAAATACAATCCAGAGAAATTTCACCTCATATTGAGTCTGCATCCCTTTGTCCTTGGAAGTATGAAATTCCTATGTGTTCAACCCCCAAGCTATTCCTATCTTAAGAAGGAGAAACTCAATTACTCCTACTACTTGTGAGCTTTCCTTTGTGTAGGATTGAAGTGGTGAAGGCCCAGTTGGAGGGACTTAGTTTCTCGGTTCCGATATGTGCCAATAAATAAGTTTGTCACCTATGTACTTTTGTTGATTACATTAATAGAAATACTCTTTTCTCGTCCAATTATATGTTGAAAATATTTGGATTACTTTCCATGGGAATATTTGTTATACATGTTAATGTATTATGCTAGTTTATATGCTAATGTTTCATATAATTTACATATGCTTATGTATCTTGGATGTTGAGGACAAGTTGTAGGTATCAAGCATTGGATAGTGAGCTCAAATGTGGTATTCTTCGGACATCCAAAAGAGAGGTAGGATTCTAGAATTCATGTTGTTATCATTTCCATTTGTCTAGAATACTTGAGATTAGAGTTGATTTATGAGTGTCGTTTTGTCTGTTGCAGTTTACCCCAACCATAGAGATATTTTCCTGGTAACACCGGCCAAAGGGCATGACCAAGAACTCATAATGAACCTCATGAGTTATAAGGAAGTATTGGAAATGTATTCCTCTTTCATATGTATCTAGTGGTAGACAAAACAAAAATCAAGTTTAGTAAAGTATTGAGAACCGCTCAACTCATCCAATAGGTCATAAATGATAGGAATGTGAAATTTTTCCTTGATGGTGATTTTGTTGAGGGCATGAAAGTTGGGGTACATGTGCCAATTTCCTTATTTCTTGAGTACCATGACCATAAGAGAGGAATAGGGGATGGTAATAAGATGGATAACACCTTCTTCGAGCAATTATTGAAAAAAATTCTCAATTTCATTCTTCTGGGAAAAGGGATGATGATAAGTGTGAACATTGGGAGGGAGGCTACCCGGTACTAGAGGAATGGAATGATCATGAACACCACGGGAAGGGGTAATTCCATGGGGAGTGGAAAAATGTCTTGGTATTTGGAGAGGATATATTGAAGGTCAGGATGCACCGAGGGTGTATTTACTATTTGAATGGAATGGAGTTGGAAAATAATTCCTGAATGACCTTTGTGTAGGATATTTTCCATTTGATGGGAATTCATGTCTCAGGGTAGCCTGTTGTGATGACTTGGAACTTACATTGTTGTCCCTCCTATTGGAATTGCATGGTTAATTCCTTAAAATCCATGAGGATGGGTCCCAGAGTGTGTAACCATTCAACACCGAGTGTTGGGCCCTCCATTTATGAGGGATCAACATTTTTGTGGAAATACCAAATTTTTGAAGGAAAGCACAACATGGCAGTGAAAGTTCAGAAGCGGTGGAAAAAAATTAGATGAGAAAAAATACAATTGACAATGAAAATCCAACTAACAGTATAACAAAAATAAAAAATATTCATGCACCAGCTAGATGAGTAGCATAAAATCCAAAGAGATCGAGCTCATGCAAGGAAGAAGGAGAATCAAGAAGTCAAGAAGCGACCAAGGAAACAATATATAAATCTGGAGTTATGTAATGGGAAGGGGTTACTCTCTCATGTTTTGGTTTTAACATTGTTAATAAAATGATAATTATTATTGATTCTATCTGGTAAAAACTATGATAAAATGGTTTTGAATGACATTATGCTTGCAGAGAGGCTTAAGAGTTTGTATCCATATATGGGGATAGACTATACTACATAGGCTATTGTATGAGAGTTATACTTGTTGTAACTCCAATATAAGGTGATGATAATATAGAAGAAGGTTATTTTGGCTCTAATTTTTTTTTATAATGTGCATGAATCCATAGTTTCTATGTTACATGACTACTTTTGTTATGTCTACTTACAAATTACTCACTCTTTATGTATGTCTTGTTGCATATTGATGAAATGAACTGTATATGGTCATGCTGAAAACAATGGTGAATCCTCTTTGACTCCCTTCAGCACTTAAGTCTCAGTTTCTCTTTAGGTGAGACCTCCTTCCCTTGCAAAAGGTTGAATATTCCAGTGATGATAGACTACAGTGGTACCTTTGTTGGTAAAATTTGAGAACCCTAATCTCGATCTTGCACCAACAAATGGTTCCATTGTTAGGACCTAATTTTAAACTGATTTTTTAGAGGATGCCTCATCACATATTTAAGTCCAATGTTGTGAATTGGTGGGAAAGAAGGTGTGATGAGTTTATACAACAAGAATCTGAGTTACAACATAGAATATTTAGGGTCATGAAGAGCGTTGTCTTTTATTCTGAACCTCCGAGTGACAAGAATGAGATATTTTGGATCTGATTCCCTGAAGAGGTATTTCAGTGGCTCAACCGACTACAAGAACCACTAAAATACAAATATTGAGTCAAGAGTATACATAATTGGACCGTTGGGCGTTTAGCAACTCTTCATCGGTTGGATCATCAGATATCTCATGTAGTGGATTTATGGGTGCAGACTACTTTGGAAGGATATATTATTGAGTTTGTTGTGGAGAGCCACCAATATCCTTCTAAAGAAGAAGTAGTATTCTACGAGGGACCCAGAGGGATATTGTTGTATTGAATCCCTATGTGGATCAATATTTTGCTAGAAGAAGAAGGATTGTTTGATTTTCCTTTCATTAACATGGAAGCATAAACCCTTGTACGTAGGGGGGGTGATTTAGAAAAGGGTTCATGAGTTAGTTCCAAGAAATTGTATAGGTGATATCGGGGGTCATCAAAATAAAAACATAATATATGAATGAGATCAAAAAAGGGTTGATGTTATTGAAAAGAGGTGGCAGAAATAGATGAAAAAAGTGATGAAGAGGTCTGATCAGTCAAGGAAGGAGATCGACTTTGAGGACAGTCATAGGAAAGAGTTAGAAGAGTTGCGAGATTTGAAGAGACATGGAAGGTTGGCCAACCAATGGATATTTGGTGAAATAGGTGAAGGTTCTGGAAGAGACATACATGAAGAATTAAGTTCAGAAGAGATAGATGAAAGAATAAGCATGGAAACCACTGCTGAAAAAGAATACCCGGTCGAAACCTCCAAAGATGTTGCAAGAAGATCAAAACCTACAATGATAGAAGATGTTGGATTACATCCATATGTCAGCGCAACACTGCAAACAAAATTGCCCCCCCCAAATCAAATAATTTCACTCTGGAGGGAAAGGAGCCAACCCTGAATCACTCACTCCCCCAATGCCATCCATTCCTTGGGTAATTTCTATAACAAATATTTTTGTAAGTTCGGTTAATTCTAGTCTTGTTAGTCCAACAAGTTCAAGTAGTAGTAGTAGTAGTAGTGTGGCGAGTGTATCAGTTATATCACAACTAGGACCCTCGGGATTCATTTTAATAGGATCTCCTAGTCCTATAATGGTGCCTCAACACACGAGATTTCTTATCTGATACCTAGAATTTTGGGGTAAAGGGGATGAGGACGTTGAGAAGCATTGTTTTCTTTATGAAGCCATCTAGAGGTCTCACAGAAATCTAGATGAAAATAAATGGGTTGAGTTCCAAACTACTTTGAGGGGTCGAGCTCTAAAATGGGACATGAAATCTATCAAACTAGGGAATCCTCAATGGTATCCTTTCTCTTTAATCCAGGTAAAGTAGAAGTTTATAGTTAAATTTTGATTATCTCATCTAGAGCAACAGATTCTCTCTAATTTGTGGGATATAAAACAATGATATAGTGATTCTTCATGGGAATATAACCATAGATTTAAGGATGCAATAGGGAACTTAGAAAAAATGATCCACGAAGATCACTAGAAATGATGGTTTATTCAAGGGTTTTTACCGCTAACTCGAATCCCATTGAATCAGTAGAGGATAGCTACCTTGGAAGAAGCATTGGAACAAATTATGAAGATTGAGGCTATGGCAGGCTATCCTGGAAGCTTGCGAGTGATGAGACCTCATGAAGATAGTAACATTGTGCAACTCCAAGGCCATATATCTACATTAACTAATAAAATCCAAGATTTGATCCTTCCTAGAGAAAGTTGACCTCATGTATAGTGCATTGGTTGTTATACTGAAGGTCATATAACAAATAAATGCCCCTCGATCGAGGGGTTTAGGACCCCCCACTCACCCAATGGCTCCTCCGCCAATAGGACCATCGTGAGGAGTTGCACAACTTGTCGATGCAACACCATTTCATGGCCTTGTTCAATACAATGATTTCTCGAATCATCAAGGAGGTCAGATAAATGAGTATTGTGAGATATTTAGAAGTCATGGCCACTCCCCTAGGCACTGCCTTGTTCTACAAAAGTACACCTATGTTCTGAATATAGTATATTGTGAATTTTGCGGGTCCCCTATTCATTCTACCAACCAATATAGAGATTTGGATTCTCTCGTCGATAGATTAGACCCTTCCATATTCAGATTCAATGAAACTCCTTAAAGGTTTGGAGAAGGTTGTCGAGGGTGTTAGCACTCTGTAATTCCCAAAGGTTATTAAGGGTAGAAGAAATTAACAAAGGTAACTTACCAAAACCACTTTGAAACTAGGATCTATCCCTGCTAGTTTTAGAGAGGGATCTCTCTGTAAGATTTGGATCTATTTTGATTTTTAGATATTAGGCTAGTTAAAATAATCTGAGTATGTTGTTTTGTTTATGGAGATTGGCTGAAGTATTTCATTTAAATATCCATTGGGCTATGGGGTCTGTGTTAAATATTAAGATCTGATACAACTTTTATAATATTTCTTCATAGGGCGAGATAATAAGAATGTTAGATCTATTAATATTTAAATGTGGTGGAAAGATAGAACATGTGAGATATTCAATCAAGCAAAGAAGCAGTTAATAATTTCTTTTATTAATATCAGAAGAATAACATGCAGATCACTAAAGACCAGAAATAGAGTGTCTGAGACAAATTCCATTCATTAAATTCCTTTAAACGATCAAAGACAGAAAACAAAATGATTATAGAGTAAGATAAACATTAACAAAGCAAGATGAACATCACCAACATCCAAACGCAAGAATCCTGTGAATCTGTCTTTTTATTACTGGTCAATCTCCTTAAAAATATTACAACGATATCTTTCTAGGCACAAAAATCAACCCTCAATACTTCAAATTAAGAAGTATTTATACAACAATTACATTTGATCTTGTCATTAATGACTAGGATACGGTGGAGGAAAAATCTAACTAACTAGATTACATATTACAAAATAATAGGACTATTGGTGATCTTTCCAAATCCTGAATGTTGATTTCTGGGAAAGTAGTTGGTGATTCATCCACTCGACTTTGACTGTCTTCCTCATGCTGACTCGGATGTCCACATCATATCTACTCGATCAAGGCACATAGGTCTTCCCATCTCTTTTGAATGGGGATGGAGACCTTGAGTAATATTCTGTAGGTTTCATCCATTTCTGTGTATTTGGAAAAGGTTGGCTTGGTGATGAAGATGTATTTTGTCTCATGTTGGATGTTCAGGTCCAACTATAGAGTTTCTAAGAAAGCCTTTCCAATTATGCTCCCTTCTATGCCTACGAACTTAGAACCATCCTTTTCCACTGTGAGGATCTTATGTTTGTATTCTGATAGGGTAATCAGTTTGTCATTGATCACTAGTAAACCTGGAAGAAATTTCTTGTGCAGTGAGTCGAACTTGCTAAAAAACCTCTGCACTCCAATATACATTGTCTAATCTTTCTCCTCAAGTTGCATCATCAGTCCCTTCTTGGTCAAAACATTCTTGACCTCAAGGATTGTTTCTGTCCTATCCTCTATTTCCAATGCTTCCAACTCTTCTTTGGTCTTGGAATTCAAGAACCTAACGATTTCTATAGCCTCAGTAGGATTTTCTCCCAATTCTCCCTTTATCCTGTCAATGTCTTGTCTGGATCTCTGCACAAGTTCATGTTGTTCAAACAAAATTTGTATGAGTGGCCAAATCTCTATCATGGACTTTTTGATGTCCATCCATATGTTTTATTTGGTCTTTGATAGTGTCTTGGCCATCACAGTCTCCTTCTACAACTTCTGTATTTCCTGAGTAAGCCTCTATGACTTGTGCATCTCTATGTTGTAACTTGACTGAAACATGGATTTCATTTTTTGGAGGTTATTGATCTCTTCTTGCAGTCTTTCAATCTCGTCTCCTTACAAGGTCATGTCTTCCATGGACTTCACCAATCTCTCAGAAGCATCTGAAGTTGTCACTGGAACGACTGAAGGAATTTCTGCTATAGGTGTTGTTGATACTGTACTGACTCCCGTGATAGGGATTGCTTGTAGTGGGATGACAATCATTGGTGCACTATGTTCCTTCTCTTTTACCAAATTCTCTAGCTCATCCTCCATCTCCTTGATCTGTGCATTCTGCTCCATGATCAATTTTAGCATTTCCTCCTTGCGGCCTTCAGTCTCTGCCATTTATTTTTCCTTTGGATCTTCAGTGGCTGGGATTTTTAGTTGTTTCCTCAGGGATGCTATGTCAATGTTTTTCTTCTTGAGGAGTTCTTTTGCTACTTTGACATTGGATGGATCATATCCAATTTTCAATACCAGTTCTTCTAGGAACTTGATCTTGTTATCCTTGGCCAAGGAAGATATCTTTTCTAGCTTAAGTGAGACTGGACATTGTTTAAAGAAACCTGCAACTTCACAAAAGTCATGGAGGTATTGGCCAGGGTGGAGAAAATCATCTCCCCAGACTGTCTGTGCATATCCATTTGATAAGATGGATGCACTTCTTTGACATAGAATTCAAAAGTTTTCCTCATGTAATCAGATATTGCCTTGGGATGAGGCACCTGTGCCTGTAGGAAATCCATATGCATCCTTCCTTTCTCTATATCAAAGGCAGATAACAACCTGTGTTGTGTTGTAGATGGTTATTTCCAAAACTATGCATAGGTTTTGTTGGTTAGTATCTCATTCTTCTTCTTGATCAAGTTATATTTCTCAAAAATATTAAGTCATGCAGGCTCTTGTGAGGACTTACTAGTCAATGTGGTATTAGTCTACTTTTTGGATGAGGAAGTGGACATGGTTTGTTGGCTTCCTGAGTAGAGTTATGAGTGTGGCCCCTCCATTACTATGGTGGACTGAGTTTCTTCTCCTCTAGACATGTCAGGAGTATGGATGGTTTTGGTCCTCTTCCTATAGACTTGGAAGTCTTCTGCTGAGACTTCTATGACTGAAGGGGAGACTTCCTTTCTAGCCCTCTTCTTTACTTGTACCTATGTTGTACTAGTATGTGAAATGATTGCTGGTGAATATTGATGTTCAATGTTTGTCAGAGTGTTTTCCTTGCACTTTGTCTGGTTCATGAATTTCTCAATTTTAGGTTTAGGCACATGAGCATAGGGAGAAATATTGTTCTTTAACCTAGTTTCTATAATGATGCCACATGGTTCATAGTGTCATGGGAAACTTTGAATAAACTTTATTTCCTTTAATAGCTTGTTGGATTCTTCCCCTGCAGCTCTGTTGTTGCAGATGAAAGAACCTATCTAATTTTTTATCTTGAGCTGTTGTTTTTTCTTGAAAGCTACAAAGTGAATATCATCTGAATTTATCATCTGTCAAATATATTCCAGAGTGACTATCCCGATAGGTAAATACTTTGGCATCTTGTAAGGTGGTAATTCACATCCGTAGATCCTAATTTCTATATGATCCTGGTAAAGGTACCAGTCCCTTGTTTTATCTAGGTCTGACAAATGTAGAATTCTCTGAATTTCCTTGTTTATCCTTGGTTATGTTCTTCCACTGAGCATGCATACCATTGGATGGCATAATTGGTCAATGAATTGTTTGAAATTGAAATCAGACGAGTTCTTCCTCACTATAGATGTCCAGGAGGTCACAGGTTGAGGATTACCATCTTGGTCTAACTTCTTCTGGGAGAAGGAGAACTTGTCTTCTTGGAAAAAGAGGAACATGTACACCAGTACTGAAGAATACATGAACATACCTTATGTAGAAAACTTGAACAATTGTTCATGAATGTTGTCAACTAGAAATTCACTATAGTCAAACTGTGTGGTAGCCTTTTCTTCAGTGGAGAAAATGGATAGAAAACCCATAATGGGTTCATCTACCCACTCGTCTGAATAGTATCCTAGTAGACAACACAGGGATGAAATGATATGGTTTCCTTTAACTAAGAAGATGGAGGAATGGTATGGGGGACTCTTTCTGGGTAACCGTGCGACTTCAGGGAGGAAAATTTCAAAGATATGAGCTCTCCGCGGGAAACATAGCTTCTGGTACAACTCGGTCAAAATTTCAATGGAGAAGGGGGAGGCATAATCGTTTATGGGTATCTACAGTATCTGATCTATCATTTGAGGGGTGATGGTGAAAAGAGTTTCTCTAGATGAAGAGACAATGGCCCTTTGGAAGAGAAGGCAGTGAGCTTGGCATTTCAGGGAAAATTCAGGAAAATGATATGTCTAGGGAAAAAGATATAGTGGAAGATTAGATTCCCAGAGCCTGATCTCATCGCTCTAATCCAAAAAAACATCCTTGAGCCATAAGTGTAATTTGAAGAAATCAAATTCACACTTTGGATCTGCAATTAAATAATCTTCGTTTTCCAAGGGGATATGATCCAGATCGTCAGGAGGAGGGAAGAAAGGATTGTCTACATTCTCAGAGGATTTGGATTTGGGCACCATCATCAAACAGATACCTGCAAATAGAAAATGTGTAGTCTATGTTTACTAGATTTTAATGGTGGTTTTTCTATAGTGGGAAAACCCCCTTATGGACTACACTAGGGTTCAACATGTAGGCATATCTAACCGTTTAAAAGTATCCTACTCTTTATACTACCTTGAATATACCCCAAATTCATACAAGAAATACAAAGTAAAAGGATCTAGTAACTCTACCTTAAACTCCACATCTGGTGTTGGTCCTTTCACGTTCGATTGCTCCTCGACTACAAGTATCCTCCCAAGGCTGACCTGCATTCACAAAAATCCAAACAAGAAACTACGAACACGTATCTCATATATGAATTAGTGGGTTAGATGTCAGTATAAAACATTTGTGGGTATACGCACGCTATAATGGTTCAACTAGCGTACATATGCGAGCTATAGTGGTGTAGAAAGCATGTGTACATGGTCAATAGTGGTGTAGGTCACGTACATTTTCAAAAATATGTTTTTTAAGAAGAGTTGCTCAATGATGGCTTGGAAAAAATAGCAAGCAAGAGGGCCTGATGCCAGGTATGCATGTGTTGTCCCTTGACCAAGTTTTGGGAACACTTGGTCATATTTGACCATTTTTGGGACTTCGACAGCCTGTCGAAGATGGAGCGCCAGACGAAGCAGAGATCACGGGATCTTGACCCATTTTTGGGTCCCTTTTTGGGTTTTGGGAATATGTAATGGGAAAGGGATGTCAGCCCGTGGGCTTACCCACACTTAGGCCCACTTTTGTATGTATAAATAGACATCTAGGCATATAGTAGAGTATTGTATTATATCTATGTGATATAGGTTATGTGCCAAGTGTGATCTGTGTGATCAAGGTGTTATGCATTCTATAGGCTTGCAAAGCTTAGTGCAAGTCCCTGTGTGGAGACCTAGAAGGATTTGTGTTGTAAGGCAAGGAAGAAGGATCTAGAGAGTTGCGCAGATCTTCGATCCTATGCACCATAGGGTTTGGTGGCTCTGTGCTTGTAACCACTTGGTCGATGATAATAAAGAAGAAGATTTGGTGGACGTAGCCCCAGGGTGGGGGTGAACCACGTAAATTTGTGTGTTATGCTTTGTGCTTTGACTCAATGTGCTTATCTTTGCTTTTGCTAAGTGCTTTGATATATTTAGATAGATCTATTTATGCTTTGTGCTTCTTAGATGTATGTGAATGTAGATCTGATATGTATGAAGGTGCTTAGTGCTGATCTACTGGATCTGATCTGTTTTACTGTTGTTAAGCACTGAAATCCATTAGATCTAAATGAATGTTGCAATGCTCTGTGCTATTTGCAAAGTATAATAATGGTTGAATATTGACAAATGATCGATGTTAAGTGCCCTATAAGTGATATAATCATAGATCTGTGTCCCAGATTAGGTTTCAAACACTTGACTCCTACAAACCACCCCTGCCTCTACCTCAGGTGAGATTTCATCTGCTTCACAGGTGTTACCAAAAGGGTCGGTAGTTAGGGTTTTGTTGGTGCATTGTTGTAGTGTTGAACCCTGAGTCTGCCCTGTGCCAACAAATGGTTCTATTTCCGGGACCTGAAACTATGATTGCTGGGAACTGAGGAAGAAGAATCTTTGTGCAAAGATTCATTCTGAAACTGTGGAAGCTCTGTGCGTGGATCTGTTCCCTAGTGCGCAATATTCCACTTGATCTGAAAAGCTTTGTGCGAAAGAAAGAAGGCCAGATCTAAAGAAAAGAAGCAAAATCTGAAAGCTTTGTGCTCTAAGAAAAGTAAAAGTGGAAGTTTCTGAAGAAAAGAAGGCCAGATCTGCAGAAAAGAGGTAATATCTGTAAGCAATGTGCTCTAATAAAGGTAAGAATAATTAAAAAAATTTAGATCTAGAAGCTTTGTGCTCTGTAGAAGTAAGATAAGTGGAAATTTTTTATTTTAGAGCATGGGTCTAGGTATGTTTGATAGATACTGTCCTAGCTTAAAAACTAGGGCATTGATAGATGAAAGAAAGTTTAATATGAATAGATCTGATAAGCACAATGATAGATATGTTATACCCATGCATAGAAAGAATGCTTGGACTAACAAATGGATGCAGGATCCTTGAACAATTTTTTTGCAGACTAGCTACCATGATCCTAGTGCGCAATACAGTAGAGGATGGGGATCATTTAAAAGAAGGAGAGGGTTAACCCTCTATTACAGTTGCAGAAAACCGGGCGATCTAGCTAAGGAATTCCTTGGTGGAAGATCTATTTGCCTATGTTTCAAAGCTTTGGACCATGAAGTGTTGGATTTCCCCAGAATGATTGCTAAGCTTGAAAGAATGAATTTGAATGAAGAAAACCCTAAGGCAAATCCATAAATAGTAGAAACCCATAAGGAATCAGAGAAGGTATTACTACAGATGAAAGATACCTTGAATGATCACCGACATATTAGATTATCAGAGGTCTTTAAAGAAAGAGAATGCATTTAAGAAAGGATAGGAGACTTCGACATTGACTCTGTCCTTGATGAAGAGACACAAGTAAACATTATGCCAGAAAGAACTTGGGAAGCTATAGGGAATCCTACTATGATCCCTTCATTAGGAGGAGTAGGACTATTCACAGGAAAACTAATGATGTTATGTGGAAAGAGCGCTCAGATACCTATGACAGTCAATGGAACCTCGACAAAGGAAGACTTTGAGATTATTAAATTTATTGAGGACAGTGCCCCGTTTATTATGTTACTTGGAAAACCTTGGATTGAAAGAGATCAAGCCAGAAAGAAGGAAGAAGAAGAGATTTTAGAACAACAGAGACAAGAGTTAAAATACTTCATGACCAGAAGGATCGCACAGTTGATTGAAGAACAAGAGAACAGATCGAAGCTATTTGACACTAGAAGCCCAGATGTCAAACTTGCAAGAGCATTAGAGGGCTCACAGAAGATTGAAGTATATGTCTCATATATAGAAGAGGTATTACCCCCGAGTCCTAGGAGAGAACCTCAATAGTGCGAAATGCTTATGCCCAAGGAAAATAAGAATCATAATGGGAAAAGAACCACCGAGACGAAGCTCATGGGGAAAAAGGCTAGGAAGCTAACTAAGAAGAAGGCTAATATTGAAAAGTTACTGCATGTTCCAGAGGTTACCTCGCAGAAAGAAACTTTCTGGAATTGGAACTTCGTCGGGATATCAGAACAACAACATAGGGCACTTCACCATGGCAAAGAAATATAACCATTAGAGGCCAATATATCTATTCGACTACCGCTCCTAACGGATCGAAAAGCATTGATGACTCACCACCAGACCATTGAACCATGCCATAATGGACATAACAAGAATTAATGAGGCTCATACCCGTTGCAAAGAAAACTATTACCAAGATTGCCTATTTATCTCATCGCGCCATGCACAAAGAACACTTTTGCCAACTGATAATCTGAAGCCCGCAGAATAGCAAGTGTATACAGTGATCATCGTGCCCTTGTTGTTCATTCTTGTGCAGTGTCTAAGATCATTGTGACCCTGATATTAAACCCGAGTGCGTATGTCAAAATATCTTAGCGCACTTGAAGAATCTGTGAAGGAAGTACTCGCTGATCTCAGGACTGAGAAAATCATGTCGGAAAGAAGGATGTCTGCAGGTGTGGAAACATCATCAACAGGAGGAGTCCAAGCTTCTCCAACCATTTCTCCCAAAGAAAGAACTTCCAGAATCACAACAGAGATGAGAACGAAGCATAGAGATGATATCGCAAATGCCAAGTTGATTCCGAGCATTCTACCTGCCTACCTACCCCCTCTAAGCGATGCCATCAACCGGGACAGTGTGCCCAGATATTTTGAATATACTTTGGTCATGACATACCTCTCGAAAGGGATACGGGCAGTCTGAGCCGACTAGGATAAGCTCGCAGCCTTGAATTTTAGTGACTTCAACCTTGGAGACCAGAAATCTTACAACATGCTTGCCCCACATAAGTACTTGACTAGGACCAAAGGTAATAATTCAAAGATTATCCCGCAACCTTGGACCAGGAACCTTGCGTAGTCCACACTGCTTAATGTGATGAAGATCCCACACTTCGGACAAAAACAGGAAGTAAATGCATGCATGAAATTGTTGTTATCCTGCTACCATGGAGGTTACTTATGGTTGAACCATCGCATCACTTTGGATCCAACCTTGATCAATTGGATCACAGGGCTGAGCATGTAGGGACCTGACCCACAGGATTTTTATCCTGGAAAGACCTCAAACCAAGAATAAGTGCAGAGAATCAAAGGGACTTATGGTGATGTCGAGAAGGGCACATGAGGTTAAAAGGTAGCCTCTATCTAGAATGACGCAGAGCACCTTTCCTGTCAGCTGATCGCGGGCAAGCTAGTTCGCAAGAACAAACCAACCCAAGTGATAGGATTCGTAGTTGACCTCTCCAGAAAGTGCACAGAAGAACTTCAGATCAACTGGGCACAGTACCTTGTAAACCAACTAGATATTGACTACAGAGAATCTCAAGACCAAGGGTATGAGTTCCACTTTAGCTGGCTTCTCATACTGATCACTTTCATCGCCTGGGAGCTACCAGAAGGTGCCACTTTCCTGGATATCGAACCCTTCGAACCACTGGCTGCGAAGTTCTATACACTATGGTACTCCAGTGACATGAACAAGAAGTGGCAGTCTAATGCTGCCTTCCATGCCTACTACAACCAGGTTAAGCAAGCCATCCAGTATGAGCCTCGAATGACCCCGAATACCCTCCACAAGTTTCAGCCCTTAATGAAGTTCATCGTGGACCACCACTTTATTTATATAACAATGCACGTAGATGGACATAAGAAACAGCTAAAGTCCTATTACAAACTTACAGAGGAAGACTTAGAGGAATCAATAAGGAATGGTCGGTGGACTTCCTTATTCTAGCCAACCGTGCAGAGTTGTCCGATGTAGACAGCTCGGAAGCTGCGCAGGATACACCCGAACCTAGTAAGACGAAGAATCTTGCAAAAGTTCAGGATATAGACAACACATCTGTGAGGACTGTGTCCATTTCACCAGACAAAGGGGGTGATGGAGAAGATATTGAAGGAGCATAAATTGAACAACAAAAAGGTGAAGTACCACCACCTAGGGATGAAGAGGACTCGTCGAAGAAAAGGACGGTTTCGCCTCTGAAATCTTCCTCCCGAAAGAAACCTAGAACCCCTGTAACCAAGATGCGGACTATCCTCACATTGGATGATTTTAATTTCATCATTGCAGCTATGAATGATGCTTCACAGGAGGTATTAGATAAGCATGAGGCAAAGCAGGAGCATATGTATAATCATATCGATATTGAACTCTAAGGAGTGCAGCAGGCACTCCAATCTAGCCGCGCAGTCTCCACTGCGCCTCTGACAACAGGAACAGTAGAAATGGTAGATGAGCCAACTCAACTCCATCGAATTGCCAATATGGTCGAAGCTCACTTTCGACGAGCTCAAGAAGACACAGCGCAAGCCACCCAGGCTTTGACATAGGTACAGGGATTACTTGTCGAGAAGCGCAATGTTGCTGAATGAGAAAAACTTGCTTTTCAATCACAGTGGGAAAAAGAGAAAGCAGAGCTACAACAGAGCAAGGAGCATTTGATCACGGAGTAGTTAGAAGTAAAGGAATAGGTCAACAGAGAACTTTTCTCTGTGACCATCATAGAAGTGAGAGTTGAAGAACGAATTCCACAGAAGGTGGCATAGCTTGCAGAAGTGATCCAACAACTTCAGCAGCGCATTGCAAACTTGGAACTTTGTACTATGCTCGAGACTCCTCAAGAAATCAGATACCTAAGAGAGGCAACTGCTCGCAGCGCAGTTGGAAGAATGAAATCTCTTGCCTTGGAGTGCAAACAACTGATCTCTAGGAGCGCTCAGACTTATGGAAACCTCACGGAGAATCCAGAGTTACAAACATTGGAGTCGTAGCTCCAAGAAGCAAAGAAGCACGTAGATACATTACAGGTGCAGCTAAAGGCCTTGTCACCAGTTGAAAGGATGAAGAGGTTTCTAGAGCAGTGCATGACCCATCAATGGATCCACATGATCTAGAACAAAGTGATGGAAGTCTCTCAACGACTTCAACCATTGTAAGAGAAGGCATGCCAACTGTTCACCGAAGTTGAAAGCCGAGGAGTATAACTTGAGCAGGTTGTGAGTGCAGTAGAACAATGCCTAGAAGGACCAGTCAATGACACACTCATCCAGGAGTTCACTGAGCAAGAGGCAGTAGCACTACAATAGGTCGAATCAGCTCGAGGCAAGCTTGAGGCATTCAAGGTAGAATTTCTCAGACCAGAGTGACTCGGGACGAGTCATAGGTGAGTGTTGGGGGCATGTTGTCCCTTGACCAAGTTTTGGGAACACTTGCTCATATTTGACCATTTTTGGGACTTCGAAAACCTGTCAAAGATGGAGCTCCAGACGAAGAAGAGATCACGAGATCTCGATGCACTTTTTGGTCCCTTTTTGGGTTTTGGGAATATGTAATGGGAAAGGGATGTCGGCCCGTGGGTTTACCCACGCTTAGGATTACTTTTGTATGTATAAATAGACATCTAGGCATCTAGTAGAGTATTGTATTGTATCTATGTGATATAGGTTATGTTCCAAGTGTGATCTGTGTGATCAAGGTGATATGCATTATATAGGCTTGTAGAGCTTAGTGCAAGTCCCTGTGTGGAGACCTAGAAGGATTTTTGTTGTAAGGCAAGGAAGAAGGATCTAGCGAGTTGCGCAAATCTTTGGTCTTGTGCGCCATAGGGTTTGGTGGCTCTCTGCTTATAACCGCTTGGCCGATGATAATAGAGAAGAAGAGTTGGTGGACGTATCCCTAGGGTGGGGGTGAACCACGTTAATCTGTGTGTTATTCTTTATGCTTTGACTCAATGTGCTTATCTCTGCTTTTGCTAAGTGCTTTGATATATTCAGATAGATCTATTTATGCTTTGTGCTTCTTAGATGTATGTGAATGTAGATATGATATGTATGAAGGTGCTTAGTGTTGATCTACTAGATCTGATCTATTTTAATATTGTTAAGCACAGAAATCCCTTAGATCTAAATGAATGTTGCGATGCTCTGTGCTATTTGCGAAGTATAATAATGGTTGAATATTGATGAATGATTGATGTTAAGTGCCTTGTAAGCGATATAATCACATATCTGTGTCCCATATTAGGTTGTAGACACTTGAGTCCTACAACCACCCCTGCCTCTACCTCGGGTGAAACTTCATTTGCTTCACAGGTGTTGTCGAAAGGGCCAGTAGTTAGGGTTTTGTTGGTGCGTTGTTGTAGTGTTGAACCTTGGGTCTGCCCCTATGCCAACAACATGTATGGTTCAATTTAGGGTTATAAAAGATGCCCCCTAATGTGTGAGGTCAAAAGAGAATCTTATGGACAAAATACATTACAAATATTCACCAACGCATGAAGCGAGTGAGCCCGGGACCAAAGTTTGGGAGGTGCCATCTGCAAAAATAATAATTGTGTCACCAAGGCGAGCATACCCATGATCAGGATGAAATAAATCATGGCTACCAATCAAATACACTATAGATCCATGTCATATAAATATATAAAGTGTAGCTGTGAGCAATACACAACATATCTACATCTCAAAATCAAAGATATACATGTATAGTATTCATCTTCAAGAAGCCAAATGATGCATGATGGCTGGAGATGAGGCCTTCAGAGATCAAGAAACAACTTCAAGATATTCAAAACTCGAGTAGGAGTGTAATATGAGTATACAACTTCACTACCCAGAGGTCTTTGATGGATTGTCGGGGAATAGACAAGAGGATCTCGGTGATTAGGCAGAGAACTTCATTGATTTCGAGCAAAGACTTGATTGGACTTGGGGATGGTCGAGCATGAGGGAAAGAGACAAACTGTAGAAATTCTGACTCAGGTTGGGTAAAACTTCCCTTGTACAACAACACGACAGATGATCAAACTCAAGTAGCATGACATTGACATAAGTTCACGATGCAAGAGGCAACACAAGCTCTCCATGTGTTTGGAAGAATAACCAAACAGAGGAGGACACAGCTCTATGTAGCGAGAAAAGCTTCCTAAGGTCATATTAAATCCCAATGCTTGAAAACAAATGAAAGGATGTGCTTTGTCCAAGGGAGACTCATTGTGCTACCATAAAAAGAAAATAAATTTCCCGTCCTCTTTTTGGGGTATATTTGATTTTTTTTTCTTTTTCAATATTTTTGAAGAGCTTGAAAAAGAATGAAAGAATGCTACATTAAAAAGGAGGAACGAATGTCACAATAATACTATTTCCAAGCATAAGGAACACACTAATTCTCATAGAAAGGAAACATGTGCAGAAAAAGGATGCTTGGGGAAAATTCCTCCATGGGTCAATGGGTCTAGACGCAGAGGCAAAGTGCTAGAAGGCTTGCGTATAAGGCATGCTTCAAAGGTTCAGTTGAGAGCAACATGGAGCCAACATTAGGCCAAATACATAGATATGCAAATGTGATTAGAAAGACACGATGAAACCCCCTTCAATGTATTTTTCACGAGCCCAGAGAAGGTAAGCTCGATGTTTTTTTCATGTTTTAGAGAGTCTGAAAAAAAGTAAAAGAAAACTCCACTAGGGTACCTTTTTCGAAGATAGTCTAGTCGGCTCGAAAAAGGGATAAACTAGCACTGAAAATACATCTATTCAAAACCATTTTAACGAGTGTGACACAGACAAGATCACTCATAAATATTTTCAATTTTAAGGAGTCCAAAATGATCTTAACTATGGACTCACAACCTTTTTCTAGATTTAGTCTCGTTAGCCCGAAAAAGTATAAAATCTACTTAGGAGAACTCTCCTTGTGATATGAATCTCCCGAGGTGTACCTTTTTCCTCCTTAATCTACAGGCCGAAAAAGGGGTAAACTCATGCAAGTAGATGTATTTCTGAACCAATTAACGAGTGTGAAAGAACAAGGTCGCTCGACGATATTTTCAATTTTAAGGAGTCTGAAAAGAGCTTAACTATGGACTCCATAGAGGATGTTCTTCTGGACCATTTTAACGAGTGTGAAGAAACAAGGTCATTCAAAAATCTTTTCAATTTTAGGGAGTCTGAAAAGAGCTTAACTATGGACTCCGCGGGGGTTCATTTTTCGTAAATTTAGTCCCTCAGGCCCGAAAAAGGGTTAAACTTATACTTGAGAATAATCTTCTAGCAAACCTAAGTTCCTAGTGTGTACCTTTGTTCGTAAAATTGACCATCTAGATTGAAAAATGGGTAAACTACCGCTGGACAGACATGCCTTCAAGTTTTAGTTTGGCAAGCGTGAAGGACAACAAGATTGCTTGACAATCTTTTCATGTTTAAAGAGTCTGAAAAGGGCTTAAAGATGACTCATTTTCTGGGAGTCCCGAGGATGAGGTCAAGAGTGATGACATATCAGACATATGAGGCTCAATCTTGTGATTAGGACACGACTAACAAGGGCTCTTGAGCCTAAAGTCATTAATGATATCATGGACACCAAAATGCAACCAAGATCTACCTAGGGCATCCATGTAGAGGTAGGCTCCACCACCAAATTACGACACTTCTAAAGTAGCATTAACGGTTCTTTGTCACAATTCGGTGGGTTCGATCCTATGGCAAAGAGGAAAAGACAATGAGATGCAAAAAGTGGATGTGGAATCCTAACTTAAATGCAAAAAGTTGGAAAAACAACTTTTACCAAAGAATCTTTAAAAGTGGCCCATCTCCTAAAAAGTTTTCCAAACCAAAAGTGAAGTGTATCGTAACATCCAATGAGAAACTCAAGAACCATGTTAAATGATTTTCAAGCCAGAAAAAATGACAAAACAGTTCAAAAACTAACAAAAAGGGATAAAAAAGTCTATAAATAGAAGCTGCCAGCTCATTAGCACCATTTCAAATTGAGAATTGACCGAAAATCCAAAAAGACCCCTTTGCTAAAAGAGTTGATTCCAGGAGCTTCAGAGGACAAAACAAACTTCCACTCGGACCAAGTAAGTAAAAATCAACCCCTCTTGCATTTCAATACCTTCTTGTTGCATTAATTTTAGTTTTTGGGGGGTGTGTTGAGTCCATTTTTGTGCTTCCACAAACCATCATTTTTCCTCTTTATTTGTCATTTTTCCTTCACTTTATCCCATATTTCTCATAGAATAGCCTATCCAAGGTATATTTGTCATCTTTTAACTTCAGAATTGAATTTTCTAATTTTTGCATTAAAATTGGAAATTTAGCAGAAATTGCAGGATTTCGCCAAATCCCGTAATAGCTCCGTCGTTTATATACTT
>SNQJ01S0032684.1:107115-121580 GCA_010110895.2 Picea sitchensis
ATGCATATTTACATCTTTTATGTCTTATGGATCACATTTTTTTACAATTCATGTACATGTGTATGTGTGTGCTTCTTTTATGTGTGTGCAATATGCCAATCTAATACATGATTAGCTAGAGTATCTGTGATTTGATTTAATCTTCTAGGAACATGGATATACGTACTGTAATCAAAGCATCGTTCTAAGAGATGTACCCTAAGGAATCGTAGGTGTATAATAGGATCATAAATGAGGTAAACCCCATTTAACTGGGACACAACCAGTTGAGCATCTAAGTAGACCCAGAGGTGAGAGATACCATGCGACAAAGCGTCACGAACTAACTCTATTATTGCACATAATTCAATAACATTGTTTGTGGCATCACCTAAACAGATACCTCTAGAATATAGCAACTGTCCTTGAGGCATAAATATCACCCAAGCTATGGAAGCAAGTCTCCGAGTGTGTCAGATAGCGACATCCACGAACCCAACGAAAATCTCTGATTCACTTGACATCTGCCACAGCGAAAAAGGTGACATAAATAACAACACGTCCATAAAACAAAAAGACAAAAACTAATTGTATAAGAACTATACATATGTATAAGAAGTCACCCAAGGAGACCAACCTTTCAGTAATACTTATTGAGGTAGAGCCCATTTCTAGTCTCCACCAAAGATTTTCCTTCACAGTCAACCAAATGATAAGCACCCTTCTTTAAGACCTCTTTCACAATGAAAGGTTCGAACCACATGGGTTTGAACTTGCCTGCCCCTAGGGGATCCTTATCTTGGTCTTAGACTAGGACAAGGTCGCCTTCGGAGAAAATCCGAGGATGAATAGATCGATCATATTGACACTTGATTTTTTTCTTGTGAGCCTCATTAGCTAAGGCTACATCATGGAGTTGCTCATCGAGCTACTTGAGATACAATAAGCGTTCCTCAAGCGGTGAAGTGTCTCGCAATAACTGTACTACCAAATTTAAATATGGGATCTGGTACTCTATTGGCAAGACTGCTTCCATCCTGTAAATGAGTTGAAAAGGTCAGAAACCGGTTGAAGTCTTTACCGACATTCGGTAGGCCCACAATGCCGAATACAACATCAAATGCCAATTTGACTTGGCTGAATTGATTGTTCATTGTAGAATGGTCTTGAGAGACTTATTCACAGCTTCCACCTGACCATTCTCTTGTGGGTAGTAGGGTGATGGATTCTCTTACCTCAACCCAATATTTTACATTAACTCAGACATCATTTTGTTCTTAAATTGACTGCCATGGTCAGTGACAATCTCCTTCGGGATGCCGGACCTTGCTACAATCTGGTTAAAAATAAAGAGAGTTGTTGTTTCGCCATCATCTTTGAACGTTGGCATATCCTCGACCCACTTTGTGAAGTAGTCTACTGCTATGATGATATAACGATGCCCCTTAGATGAGGCAGGGTGACATGTAATATAATAAATCCCCCACTTGGTGAAGGGACCAACTGTAATGACGGGAAACATGGGAGCGGGGTGTGCCCTCATCTTTTGAGAGAATATCTGACACGAGTAGAACTTCTTGACCGATTCAACACAATATTTGATTAACATCGGCCAAAATTAACCGGCTTGTAGAATCTTTTGAGCTATTTCCAACCTAGAAAAAATACCACCACATGCTCCAGTGTGGCAGTCGTTAAGCACAAGTTTCACTTCTTCATGAGTGAGACACTGGTGGAGGATGTAATCTACACCCAGACAATACAAAGTTTCATCGAGAATGAGATAGTTTTTCGCCTGATGGCGTATACATCGACGCTCATCGCGAGAAGCAGAGGCAAGGAAATTCAAAGTTTGGAGATAGACTAATATATCTCCATACCAGGGATTCAAAAATGAAATCAGAAAAAGGTATCCTTTAATCAATGATTCTTCGAGCGTAACATCCCCTGACTTGACCAAAAGTTCTGAGATAAGTTCTGCAAAGACCAGTGAATTATTAGATTTCCTAGAAACAAAATCCAAGTCAAATTCCTAGGGGATAACTATCCATCTACTAATATTTCTATCGATTACACGTCGTGTCAACACATATTGAAACAGATTCACAACGACAATGACGATGGTATTACGAAGCAGAATATAAGATGGAACCATTGGACAACATGAACTATTGTCAACACAAGCTTCTCAACGTGGGAGTAGTTGAGATTTGGTCCAACCAGGCCTCGACTCATGTAATAAATCACATGCTCTTCAAGCAGATCGTCCTCTTGAAACAAGACCATACCGATGGTCGACTCTGCCACGACCAAGTACAATAAGAAATATTTATTATAATTGGGTGGTCGAAGCAGAGGGGAAGACGTGAGGGTGCATTTCAATTCTTCTAAAGAGAATTGAGTGACTTCATCCCAATAGAAAGGAAAATCCTTTTTTAGTAAACGCATGAATCCTTTAGTGATCTCAGCATAGTTTGTGATAAAACACAGAAGAAAGTTGGATTTTCCTTGTAAACTCTGAAACTGAGGGACTGCGCATGGGGGAGGCAATTGAACTATCGCCTCAACCTTTAGAGGATCGACCATGATACCTGTTGTCAAAACTATAAAACCTAGAAGACGACCCGACGTCACGCAAAAGATGAATTTGTTTGGATTCAAGTGAATCTGATAGTAGAGACATTGCTCAAAGATAAGTCAGAGGTGCATGGGATGATCATCTCTCTTACGATATCGTGATGCTAAATCATCGAGATAGGCCTCGAATATATGTCTGAGATCGTGGAAAGAAAAATACATGGCCCGCTGAAAAGTGGCTCCAGCATTCTTCAAGACAAAAGGCATCTTCAGATAAGCAAATGTACCCCATGGACAGATAAAAGTAATTTTATGCTAGTCTTTGGGATTAATCTGTATCTGATTGTATCCTGAAAAACCATCCATGAAAGAAAAGACCTCACAGCCTGTGCACTCATCAACAATCTGGTCAATGAATGGGGTGGGGAAATTATCCTTTGGACAAGCCTTATTCAAATCATGAAATTCCATACATATGTGAATCGTTCCCTGCTTTTTGTTGACCATAACAGGATTTTACACTCACTGAGTCAACTGAACGGGGTAGATGAAACTGGCTTTGAGAAGTTTCTCTACTTCATCCTTAATAGTTGTTGCTTTCTTAGGATTTACTGGACGAAGCTTCTGTTGGACCCACTTAGCGTCAGGATATGTCGTTATTTCATGTTTGACGATTCTTGGATCAATGCCTGGCATTTTCTCGTAAGAGCAGGAAAAAACGTCGTTGAATTCCTTAAATAAATCCTTGTAGATTCTAATATCCTCCAGGGAGTAGTCCACTCCGACGAAGACATTCTCCATGATGCCAGGGGTTTTGTACATGTCAATAGGTATTGTTTCAACGATGGTTTCCATATTACCCTCGTCATAAACTGCGTGCATAGCCAGAGGATTAATAGGACAAGACCTATCTCCAGTCATAGTCAACACAAATTCTCCTGCCTCTATTCTTCTTAACTCTGGAAGGAAATAAGATTTATGATTGAGATCATCCCAGGGTCTGTCTGGACCATTCAATGCCTCTAAAATCACCTCGTCAAAGGGCAAGACCAAGTCTAAAGAATCGGTAGTGGCAAGGGAATCTTGAGCCCAAATAGACTCGAGAACTATATCTAACTCTAGTGCGGGAGTCGGATCGGGGCCGACCAGAGCTTGATGGACTATAGAGTATGCAACTTCTACCACAGACAAGGGCATGGACATGCCAGGATTCTCTTTCCTTTCCATCGAAGCCAATGGGGAAGAAAGAGTCCACGGATCGGTAAAGTAAGTCACACAGAATGCTGACACTTGAAAAATCTCAGCCCTAGGTTGGTCGAGGACTACCAATATCATCTTGACATCACTAGAAGGAAGCATGTAATCGAACATATCCATCAAAGGTGGGCACAAACCAACCCCCACATTGACGACATCAGGTTGTGGGTTATCAATCATCGAGACCGTGGATGCCCCCGATGAAGGGTCAGTCCTGGAGAAGGACAATTGATCAATGGTCATGATTCGACCCTTGTGTGGAAACAACAAGACTCGAAAAATTGTGGCAACCACTGCATGCATGGCATATGTCCAACGCCTTCCTAACAATAGGTTATAGTCAAGAGGCGCATCGACCACTTCAATTTTGATGCGCACAGTCTTACCTCCTAACTGAACAGGGAAATAAGGGATGATTCCATGCGGTCTGAAAGAACGACCATCGAAATCAATAAGCCAAGTAGGCGATGGAGAAAAAATGGGTTGGCCAATGGCCTTCCAACATGCCAACGACATTATGCATGTCGAGGCACCCTCATCAACCACCATGCAAAAAATATTCCAAGTAAAATATTTTGTGGGGTGAACCACTACTATCTGAAATGCAACATGGTATGGCAGATGAGGCTTCAATTCGGTCATATCAAACATGATCTTTACCGGATTACAGGTCTCAGTGGATCCTAAGGAAGCTAGCAGAGCCTTTCTCTATGAAGGGCAGCTCTAGAGGACCTCCAAAGAAAACATCGTGCAAGGGGTTTGTGACAAATCCTCCACCACGGAGTAATTTTGGGCGGCCCTCGCATTTGGATTATGAGAAGCTTTCTTGAATGCGTCTTTCAAGATGCGTGTCATTATTTATCCCATCGTCTTCTCGATCTGGAGAGGAACATATGGGTTTACGGCTTCTTTACCCTTCTCAGAAGTTTCAGGCATTCCATAATCGTGTGCCCTAGTCATTATGTAGGCATCACCTTTCATCATATACACATTCATGGATGAAGGATTACTAGAAGATGAAGGGGGTCCCTGAATTCCCCCATCCATGCTCAAAGAGGCTTGAGTTAAATATTTCCCATGAGGAAATGGGTTTGTTAACACAGTAGGTTGTTGCTGCACCAATACCTTTTGGGCCTCCGCAAGACGAGGGCACAGGTGAGTTGGGTGGTATTCCGTGCAAAGGTTACACAGATACTTTGACTTTCTTTTCTCTGTGTTTCCCCCGCTAGCATTGTTGGTGGGTTTCTTATCCCCATTACCCTTCTTTCGTTGTTTCATTTTTCCGTCAGGCTACTGGTTGGACTTCGGGTTCGTCGACTGCACACTATGTACATCTAATGTTTGAGTAAGGGGAGCAACTGAACTAGAGGTTTGGCTGACTGCTGCTGTATCGACAATTGTTGCAATTGATTCGAAAACTGATCAGTGGGCTTCGCTTGTATTGAACCAACGATGCCATCGACGTGTGGTTTAGACTTTTGTTTGGTCTTGTCAAGGATAGACCGTGACACATCTAGAAAAACTTCATAAAGTAAACCAGACTGAGAGTATATCATTTCTAGTTTTTGAGCTCTCATTATCGCCTCTTCCTCTAAAAAGACCCCCGACATTGCAACATTCTTGTATAACTGGGGTACCAAAGACTTAAGGAACCACTCCAGTAGGAATGCTGGTGGAACTGGTACTTTTATCAAACTCTTCCTACATCACCATTCTTGGATGTGATCTGAGATATGGTCAGCCTTTGTTTCCTCAAAGTTGGATAGAAATTTGATGCCGACATCATATCTCACAGGTAGTTGAAAATGGTTTAGAAAAACCATTTCCAATTCGCCAAAAGTAGAGCATCTGGAGCGGCCAAGCTCGATGTACCATTTCATGGCACTCCCGATAAGAGTGCATTGAAATAGACGCAACTGTACAGAGTTGTCTCTCAATGAGTTGGATGAGCACCACAAGTGAACAATGGTCACATGATCTCCTGGATCTTCATTAGGCTTACCTTCAAACTTCGAAATGTCCCAGGGCAACTTGGTCGGCATGGGAGGCCAACGCAAATCGTGACAGATTGGGTCATTTAACAATCTTGAAAAGTATGGAAAATGAAATGTTTTCGGAAAATGTAGCTTGGGTTGTTGACTATGTATAAGAGGAAAGGAGCTTGGAATTTGGTTGGCACTAGGTTGCCAGGAAAAGTTAGGCTGCTAACCAGGGTTCTGGTAAAAACCATGGCCTTGGTGAACATTCAGAAACTGCGCTTATTGAGACATCATCGGATGACTCTTGTAGTAGAATGTTGAGGGATGGGAAGGGATTTCTCTCGATGCTTTGCTCCAAAGGTTCTGGAAAGGGTTCTCCCTTGTTGATCCGATGGGAATAGGTATTGAGCCTTGCCTGGGGTTCCATTGACCATGGAAGGGGTTTCCCCTGGTCGAAATCCCTGACGATGGAACTAATCCTTGCCACGTATTTCAGATTCCTTGTGAGGAGGTGACTCCTGTGTTTACCCCCTATGTAGGAATAGTACCCTGCACAGGATTTTGTGATCCAAATCCAGGGTTTCCCCCTGCCGAGATGACAGTTGACAAGAATGCGTTGTTTCCAAATGTGTCGAACAAAGAGAACGAAATCAAACCCACTGGCGTGGTGTAGGAAGAAGGTCCTTGACTATCTACTCCGAACAAGCTGTAGTTCATGTTCGACCAGACAGGTTGTTGAGAAGCGTCGCCGAGCAAGGGGGATGAAGGAGGTATGTGACCTCCGTCGTAAGGGAAGGCATTATAGGGGGTTGAGGTTCCCTAATGGACCCTTGCAGAGGAGTGTTTGAGCTCCCTACCCCCAGACCCATGGTATGTAGGGTGGAGTAGGTGAGGACCAAGTTCGTATCAAAGCCAGGCATCCCGTATGAAAATGGAGGACCCGTCACACTCTGTGTGAACGGTGCAATGATCACCACCATAGACAGAATCAGACTGTTTCCCGAAGTAGAGGTGGTTGAGACCATAGTGTTCCGGACCTACGAAGGTGATTTAGGAGGCAGGACGCCCCTAGTGGTGGTAGTCGTAGAGGGAGTGTGAGGACTCCCTAACGAAGTAGCAACATTTTCTTCCATCACTGCTTCCAGGAATATCTGATGATCGTTATGTGTTACCCTTGGGGGTATAACTTTTACCACAATGGGCGTCGACAAGTCAGTGATCGGAGGTTTATACGGACTGAGAGATTCCGCTCCAATATCATAAATAGTCGATTCCTCCAGATATGAGTGTTCTCCACTTGGAGCTAGCTTGGGCACAGTTTCTTGCGACCTGGTCGCATCAAATGATCCTTTTTGGTCAAGTCTTCACCATAATGGTGGAAGTGGTGGATCCAAATTAACTGGCGGTAGGCCCAGAAGCCTTCGTGACTAGCGGGGCTCTTTATCTTCCACTGTGTGAGAATATCGATGAAACAGTAAGGATTTTTCTAACGTTGAATACCAAGGACACACTAGAAAAGTTCCTACAATATAAAGCAAGCAAACCGCTAACTAGTTGGAAGAATAGTTACACCAACCAACACTAAAGAAACTTATCGGTGCAAGTGCAACTCAAACACGGAAGCACCCTCCGGGTATACTCTGCAAAGCGTGGCCCGATGTCTGCCTTAGGTACTTCGGTATACCCCCACAGTCACCTGTGTAAGTCCCTAAAATAAAGGAAACTAGGTTGCTAGCTCGTGAACAATCACTAGACGAGTACAGTCGACAGTCGGGTGGACCGCAATGAGCAGGGTATCAAGCCTGAAACCTATCGAGGGTATCAAAAACAAGTGTTCTGGAAGACGACTAAGGACCTTGAACGGATTTGAGACCCATGAAGCTTCGTGAAAAATGCGATCAACATAATCCCAAGAAAAGTCCTCTATATGTGTTCCCCACTACACTTGTTTCGGCTTTGGAGGGGTTATCTCCGCTACCTTTCCGCACGTGACCTCGTGTTTAGCCCCTGTGTTAGAGGGGGGTCCCGGATGACTTTCACGTTTACTGGACTTTTTACACTCCCTAGCATAGACTCGTATGTTTGTTTTATAGCCTTGAAGAGTTTCTTCTCCAACATAAATCAAGGCTCTAGCCTAGACTAGTTGATGGACCCTAAAAACATAAAGCCTAATTAATTTTAATTAAGTGTTAATTTTAAGTGGCTTGTCTTAAGTCAAGGAAATGGAAATGAAACTAGTGGTGTGTTTTGAGAGACGAAGGAGAAATAATCAAATACTGAAAGCAAAATTACTTCTTTTTGAAAAATAAAGATTTGCAAATTTAAACTCTTTAACCAACTTTTCATAACTACTTTTTCTAAGATATTTTAAAGGAAAAACCTAAAACAAGATTTTGCTCGACTACAAGCTACTTAATGTTCTAAGAATTCAGTAAAGAACTTAAAGAAAATAACTCTTTCTCCTAACAAGCAAAATAATCAACCCAACTACTTAACCAAACAAAGAAATAAAAACTTTTTCTATTTTTTTTGTTTATGCTTCAAATAAGAAACTTGAAAATAAAATCTTTTTCTTTTTTCTTTAAAGCAAGCAAAAGGGGAAAAAGTGAAGACAAGACAAGACCAAAAACTGACTTCTGGTCCATTGCGGATCGTAGGGAGGCACTGATGATACCAAACAGGATGATCAGAAAAGACTCGCAAACTCGTCTAAAACCCTTTCAAAGAAAACACAAGAAATATTTAAAAGACAAGAAAACTGATGTCAAACCTAGGCTAAAGACTGTAACTACAGAGACCAGTACTAAATCAAGAAACCCCTAAGAAGTGTGACTTCAATCAGGGCAGAGGTTGACTGCCTCTTCTTGAAGAAAGAATTTCTTGACACAGGCACACTATTGACACTTAAGAAGCCTGTGTGTGTATGCAGGTTGTCTAAATGTAGGGCGTGTATGTATGCGTGCAGACCCACTACAGGCCGCGTACACCTTTGTAACTTCTCAAAAAAAATAAAACTAACAGCCAGGCTGACAAGGCAGTGAGTACTGGTATGGAAGAACATAATCCATTAAAGACTCAACAACTTACAAAAACTCAAAAAAGGTAATCAAACCAATTAAAACACCCATAAAACCCCCTAAAACCCTAGAGGTTTCCCCAGTACGGTCGCTACATATTGTATAGCAGGAAAATCCCCCTATGGACTACACTAGGGTTCAACATGTAGGCAGATCTAACCATCTAAAAGTCTCCTACTCTTTAGACTACGCCGAATATACCCCACATTCATACAATAAATACAAAGTAAAAGGATACGGTAAGTCTACCTGAAACTCTGCATCCAATGTCAATCCTTTCACATGTGATTACACCTCAACTATAAGTCTCCTCCCAAGGCCAACCTGCATTCACAAAAAGACAAACAAGAAACTATGAACATGTATCTCATATATGAATTAGTGGGTTAGATGTCAGTATAAAACATAAATCAAGCATAAAGATTGAACACATCATATTGCGGGACAAAAAAAGTATTCCTTTTATTGATATCACAAAGTTTACTTACAATGAGATTGGCGACTGCTCCTCAAACCTAGTTCGGGATCCTCTTCACCAAGATCCAACTGCGCTTCCATGTATCTATCTCCACTCACACTCTCTCTAGGGAATGGAATAAGCTTATAATGGTGGAAAAAAGACAAGAATGGGAAATTTTGGCACAAAACTCACAAGGTGGCTGCAAATTCTTGGGGCAAGGAGGGGATGTGAAATAGGAAGAGTTTCACTATTCTTATGCTTATGTTATGAATAACACCCCAACATCTCCTTTTATATCACAAAAGGATGGTTATTCAGTTGGGTGACGAGCTATAGGTGGTGTGACAGTTGGAAAACTACCCAATAGCCCACGTGTGTACATGGTCAGTAGTGGTGTAGGGCACGTACGTCTTCAAAAATATGGTTTTTAAGAAGAGTTTCTCAATGATGGCTTGGAAAAAATAGCAAGCAAGAGGGCATGATGCCAGGTATGCATGTATGGTGCAATTTAGGGTTACAACAGGTTTGTTGACTATAATCTCTATTGCGGTTGTTGGGAGAACGGGAAAATATGGCATCGACTGAGTCTGGATCAATGAACAATGCAGAATGGCAAAAGAAAAACGTTAAATGGTTGAAAGGGTTGTTCGTTATGGAGCGGATGGTGAGTCAGTTGGGTAAAGGTAATGACCGACTGCATTGATTGGCCAACAGACATATCAGATGCGATGTGGAGGGCATTGAATGTCTAACGAGTGGATGGAGGTGATGTGGAGGGTAATGGATGGCCAACGAGTGGATGGAGGTGACAGGCGATAGGTGAGTGGAGTGTGACGTGTAGGTGGGGTAGTGGAGTGTGGTGGCAGAGTGCGGAGGTGGTATGGATGAGTGGTTTAGCGGTTTACTTGGAGGGGGGGGTAGGCGGTAAGTGGTAACGAGTGAGGGGGGTCTGAGTTGACAGGAAGGCAACACGTTATGAGGGCCCCTCTCAGGAAAACCACCAACTCGGACCCCCCCCCCTCACCGTTAAAGGCAGAAAGGTCGGGGGGGGTATGATATTCCCTATCGGCCGTAGATCTGAGCGCTCGATTATCGGCCGTTGAGATTAGTGCACCCTTTAACAAAAAGTGCCAAAACTGTCATATCACCATTGAACTCAGGATAAAATCATTTTATGGGTTTTTGCAATTTAACCTTTCTACATTTTTTCACCAAGGGGTAAAAAATACATCATTTTAACTCAAATCAAAGGCATTTAATTAACCTTTCCTCAATTTTGTTGAAAATAAAACATGCTAACCTATATCCTAATCTAGTTACCTAGCACATTTGACCCAGATTAAATTGTTGGGTAAAAAATTACTCTAATTTAAGACATTTGACCAAGTTTAAACTGTTTGATCAAATTTATTCACTAACCTATCTAATTGGCTAAGATTGAACTATTTAGCCAGATTTATTCACTCTCCTATCTACATAAATTGAAAGAGCTTGATCATGGTTAGACAGTATGAATCAAGCCAAATTATTTCATGGGATTTTATCATTTTCTTTTCTATTTTTTATACCCTCTTTTGATTTTTTTGTAATTTTTATTTTCTTTCTTTTTTCTTTTTCTTTTGTCAATCATTTGTAAAACAAAAATATTATTTACAACATAATGCAACTAGAATAAGAAATTATAATCACCAAGTGATCCTATGAAACATAGGGTTATAACCATGGCTCCACTTGGGGATGGTGATCTCCTTGCGTGGTTCCAAGAATCCAACTACTTGCTACTTCGAATCTGCTTCCTTGGTGCTTTTTCTGCATCCTTATTTTCTTTATTCTGATTGTAAAATTGATGATCGAAATAAGTGGCTCAGCGCCTTCTCTCCAGGCTTCAACCATCTGATAAAAATCACCTCACAATTGACATAAAAGTAAAGTAAAAGTGGTTTGTACAATGAGATGAGTGACTAGTATCTTCATTCTGGTGGAACATAATGTTTGATCATCCTACCATTTACAGGTCCTCCTGGTAGGTCTACTCTTGTTGGACATATTTTCATTCATGTGTTGTCATTGATGTCAACAGTCATGATAAGTTGTTATGATGGAAACATGAATCAATGATGATCAATTATACATTTGGCATTAGTGTCAAGATGGCCAATAATGTATTTGCATGTGTAATGAAGGGTCAATGATGGAAAGAGAATGTCTAACAATAGGCAGAGCAACAAGGTTAATATCGGGAGGAAAAGTATACTAAAAATCGACAGAAGAACATCAACTTAAGGATGAAAGCAATTCGTGATTATTGTTGATCACAATAGGATAAAAAATGTTCCTATGATCAAAGATCGGGATAATTAGCGACTATCAGTGCATAAAAGAATGCACAAACAATTATTAAAGATAAGGAGAGTTAGAGAATGAAGAGCACATTCTAGAAATGTTGTCTGATCAATGGAAATACTGAGAAGTTAGCCAATGCATAGGAAAAGGTGAGAAGCCTCAGCAGCCATCCGATCAAGAAATTGATGGTGTTGATCGTCTCATATAACAGACATCGGTCATGTGAGTGACTGTGGGATTGAGGACCATTAGAGGATCGTGATTGTCAGATCTACAAGCCAGATCAATGACAATGATAGATTGGAGAGATAGGAAGGAGAATTAAACGACTCACTAATTCTAATCCCGCAATTGGTCTAGATCATCAGATCTCATAGACTCAATATCGACGACTGTGGTTGATCCAACAAATGATCATATTAATTTGGATTGAGTTGTGACCATCGGATGTGCAATCGCCAGATCAATGGCAGGGATAGATTGTGGAGATCGAAAGGAGAATTAAACATCATGCCATTTCCAATCTTGCAATTAATCAAGACCATCAGATCTTATAGCTTCACAGATCGACGACTATGGTTGACTCACCAACAATGCACAAATTCAATTGCAGAGTTTGGGTTTCAAGTTAAATCACTCGCAAGTTGTTTTTCCACAATCATCGTTGACCATTAAATCTACTTCGAAGAGTCCACATCGATCGTTGGATCACTTTTGAGTGGAAGGATAGGATAAGAAGAAATATCTGAGATCTTGTTTATTTGAAATCCCGTCAGTCGTTGGATTAAAAGTAAGTGGAAGGATAGGATAAGCAAAAATGATGAGTTCTCGATTATCCGAATACCCGTCAGCCATCAGATCAAATTAAGTGGAAGGATATGATAAGCAAGGTAAAATAACTGAGATCTTAACTATGCAAATTTATGTCAGCCGTTAGATCATTCTAAAGTGGAAGGATAGGATAAGCAAGGGCTGAGATCTGAGATCTCGATCACCTGAATTTTCGTCAGTCATCGGATCGAACTAAAAGGAAGGATAGGATAAGCGAAGACAGAGAGTCGTTGGATTTAATCCAAGGAAAAGTTGCATCGCAGAAAAGATCGAGTCATTGATCTAAGATCCTGATCAAACAACCATCATTCATTTTGAGTCTAAATATGTGAGGAGGTTACGCTCTTGAAAAATATCATTTCAAGAATTCAGTTTGAGATTTGAAATTCCCGAAGCCCAGAGACCTGGAGAGCCGAAATAAATTATCGACTGTCGAATCATTCGAAGTAAGCCTCAACCATCCAATTCAAGAGGACATATGGAAAACCATGTCAATAGACCACATCAACAAGGACATGTGGGATATCTACGTCAGCAGACCACGTCAGCAAAGACATATGGCAGATCATGTCAGCATACCACATCAGCAAGGGCATGTGGAAGACCACGTCAGCAAGGACGTGTGGAAAACCATGTCAAAAAGGACACGTGGAAAACCACGTCAACAAGTACACATGGAATAATCATATGATGACATGTGTCAAGAGGAAATTGGCTCGTGCCATGTCAACATGTGATGTCAATAAATTATGTCACTCTAGAAGAATTACTTCAGGAGCTTCACCAGTAGCAAATGAAAAAGGATCTGAAGTCACAAAGGATGAAATACCAAAGTAGACATGGTCTATCTGATCCAAAGAAACACTTTGGGAGCATTATCATCTGTCAATCTACTATAGTGGAAGGATAGCGTAAGTTGAAATAGACGAAGTTTCAGAGTAAATGGTGGCCATCCATATCAATTCTTGATTAAGACCTAGTCGTCAGATTAAGCCTTGTAAGAATCAAATCTGATGATTGATCAGTTTCCATGAAATAAACGTAAACCGTCCGATCTATTCAGGAAATCTGATTTAGAAGTTTTGAAAAGTTGAAATCCCAAAGTTTAGAAGGGCAAAGTTCTGTCAGCCGTCCATTTTATCGGGAGATTGAATCGTGACCATTTATTTTGATAAGCGCTCAAGCAATCGTTTGTCCTAGCACCTGGTCACCTCATATGGTCATATGGAATAAGAAAAATAAAGGTAAATCTTAAATAATAAGCTCGTGGTTCTACACCTATGGTCATATGAAAATGGTTTGAAGGGAGCGCCTCATACAGATTTCATTCGACAAAGATTTACACCAGAACAATTTAAAGAATCGGTAAATAATCGAATATGATCTGTTGGTGAACTGAGAACACAACATAAGCACGAGTACAATATAATGAGTCAATCCATGTCTGTGATCAACTCATGAGGATAGATGAATCGATACACAACCATGATTAAAAGAGAGTTAAATCATGAAAACATGAATAAAGAATAAAAAGGAAAAATGATATTAATTAAAGTTTAAGATTATCATTTTAAATGAAAAGGTACAATGGTTCAAATATAAAAAGATACAATGCTTCAAACTCACACCATTTGGAAGACTATATAAACAAGAAATAATGGTGAGAAGAAATGTAGTTGAATTTGTTGAAGTATATATATTTATATATAATGGATTGAATGAAAGTTCATTCTATAAGGTTGGTGCTTGTTTACAATATGGGTCTTGTATGAGGATTGGATTCCTCACATCTGAATTGGATTTGAGATCAACAAGATGGGACTTGTTATGAGGATTGGATTCCTCATTTCTCAGTTGGATCTGAGAACTACAAGCTAGGTCTTGTAATAGAGAGTTGGGTCTCTCATAATTGTATGAAGATGATATTCAAAGATTGATATTATGTATTCATTCAAGTTATTT